>MJUT01051425.1:17871-41945 GCA_002080005.1 Gigantidas platifrons
CACTGAAGCCCATATCCCTCACTCTCTTTCCAGGTATGTGTTAGTCCTATCATAAAGACCATCCAATCATTCAGTAGTGCCCCTTCCACTGAAGCCCATATCCCTCACTCTATTTTCAGGTAAGTGTTAGTCCTGTCATAAAGACCATCCAGTCATTGGGTTGTGTCCCTTCCACTGAACTCCCTATCCCTCATTCTATTTTCAGGTATGTGTTAGTCCTATCATAAAGACCATCCAGTCATTGGGTAGTGCCCCTCCACTGAAGTCTCTATCCCTCACTCTAATGGTGGACTTGTGGCAGTTACAAGATAGATGTTTTCCTCAGCTGTTGCAGATGATATCAGATTTATCCAAAGGAAACTTTGATATACAGCTAGCTAGGGCTAAAGCTATCCTTGATATTTGTAAGATCAGGTAAGTATTTGATGAAGCAGTGTTGAAACATTAATGCTTTAATAAATATTATTTATATTCCAATGACAGTGGAAAGATGAACTGACAATATAGATAATGACAATATCACACCATCAATTCTACTTTCCTGTATATTGATATTTATTAATTAACTTTTATTTATTAGCCTTTATATGATCAAATCTGTCGATACAATATAAAAACTTTCATTGGGCCAATATGGCAAAAACCAGTCCAATACGGATATTTTCCGTATTGGCCCGATTCCTGTCAGTCCAATAACAGCTAGATCGGAATCCTCTAGACGTTTCGACAATCGTAAGGAAAAGTCCTAAGAGATATTGGACTGGTTAATTAATGAAGGTATCATTACGTGATGTTTTCATATTGGCCTAGTTATAGGACCTCGGTCTGATGTATTGGCCCATAGGTCCATAGACCGAGGACCTATAACTAGGCCAATATGAAAAACATCACGTACTAATACTATATTATTGATCATTAATTAACATTTTCTGTACCGGACCTCAAGCTTTTGCCAGAGGTCTGATATTGATCAAGGGATGATACCAGGGATGATGTTGAATATGCTATTTAATAATCTATTTATCACATATTTCAAACTAGAAAGACTAATATTACAAAATATATGACAAATTTACATTTAACAGAAACAATCTATTAACGTTGTAACAACAGAAAAAGTTATTAGAACAATTCAATTTCTTTTCAAAACAGAAAAGCTATCAACTAAATTATATAATTAGAATTCAAACAACAGAGGAAAATTCATTTTTTACCCATCTCATGTTAAAATTTTCATATCCTTTCAGACGCCAGATTGCCTTTGCACAAAAAAAAGCGTTTACCGGCATCACTATAAAATATGTAATTTTATACAATTGCATTCTTGGTCAATATGATCAAGTTTTAATAGACCAAGCAATCATATAAAAAACAAAGTTCAGTATTAAATAGTATAAGTTTACCATAAAGAGATATTATTTTTTTTTCTTTAACACAAAGATATGATTGTTTTTTTCTTCAATAGACCAGAACAACATGGAACAGATATGCTTGGTCCTATATCAGACATCCTAAATACCTATTGTAAAGATGAGGAGGCTCCAATAGCAGCCATGGCCCTAGAGGGCCTATATTACCTTTGTGAGGCTGAGGTATAGTTACTGTCATGTCTTTACATTAACTTGGACAGTTGGCAGTCTTACTTCTTTCCTTTTGAATCTAATCAGAGTTTGTCTTAGTGTTGTTTTAGTTTGGTAAAGCCTTTCCCTGATAAAATGTTCTGTATGTGTTAGAGTGTAGAACTGTTGGTAACAAAGTAGTATTTCATGTTTTCACTCCTCCAAATGCTATACTTAAGGTGTCAGTTTAAAAAAGCTAACGACTTCATCTCTACGATATGCCAACTTCGGTTGAGTTAAACTGTCAAATGCAATTAAGCTTTTTTTTTTTTATCATTTTGATGGGTATGATTCTTGAGCAGACATTCTATACATGGAGATAAAAATGTCCGCATATAGTATTTATTGATCAAATGTAAGAGGTACCTGTCAACTTCAACATTCAAACTTGTTTCTGATTATCAATTAGACACCATGTACTTTACAGAGTAGTCTTGAAGTGGATTTTGGAGTACATTTTTGGAATGGTGCTATAGAAAAAATATATAAATGAATTTCATCCGAGCAACTTTTTAAATGTTTAATTATTCACCTGATTTTACAGATCTTCATCATAATTGACCTTGACCTCTATATGTTACAGAAAATTTCCCATCACTGTCATGAAATAGTATACTTTTGATATTATTACTTGTGTAATTCTGTCCACAGACACTATTTCATGAAGGAATATGCCTAGGACACATATTGATAGTTTGTCCTTTGGGTATATTTTATATCTTTATTTCACAGGACATTGTATATCTGAACTTTGCTGATTATTTTCTCATTGAAAGGTTGTAAGTCAAACCACACAAATTCTTAATATTTTAGTTGGATTGTCATTATTTTTATATATTATATAGTTACAATATAACAATATAGTTGATTATATACAAAGAACATCAAGAAATGATGATAACATATTAAACGCTGATATATTGTGTAACTCAGTTTAAACAGAATCTGAATTTTGTAATTGTGATAAAAATATATCAGTTTGAAGATATGACAACAAATTCAAAAGAGAAAGTCATAAAATCTAATTTTTGCATTAAAAGTGTCATCAAACTGGTTACATAAACAAATAAATTGTATAGCAGTTGCATTGAAACAAGGAGGTGTCTCAATAAAACTTCAGAAAATGTATAACAAAATTTCACTCCAAGGCTCCATGCCAGAACTCCACCCAAACACTCCATGCCAGGACTCCACTCTGTAATGTACATGGTGCCTACCAGTTGTCCTCATAATTAAATACCTATGACTAAAATATTAAACCCAACAGTGACAATATACATATACAATGGTGTGTATTTACATCTGTGTACCATTTTGTACATCTTGTATAGCATGGTCATGTCAGAATTAAGTGGTTTCATGGTCGACTTTCTTAATTGCTGCCACATAGAAATGTATGTTTTGTCATCCATGATCAGTGATGGTTGTTATTACTGATATCTCTGCTACATGTTAAGTAATCAATCATCTTGGTATTAGAAAAAACTGCATACTTTTTACATTTTGGTACAAAGTATTTGTTAAAACATCTATTATTGAAGTATTCTTGAAGGATTGTTACTTTATTAAGAATAATTAATTTTATAAAATTGTTCCATATTTTGTTATTAATTTTATAATGTTGTTCCATATTGTGATCGTATGGTAGTTGGATTTACAACTACCTATGCAATCAGTGCCTATCACCACTAATGTTGTGAGATTGAATCCTGCTCAGGCGAGCTGTACTTGCTACAACATAAAGTTTGTCAGTGACTTACGACAGGTCAGTGGTTTTCTCTGGATACTCCGTTTTCCTCAACCAATAAAACTGACCACCACGATATAACTGAAATACTGTTGAAAGTGGTGTTAAATACCATAGCCTTAACCATAATCTTGTTTCATATTTTGACAGGTTATAGACATCAAGTCAGCTTGGGATGTGTTATCTGTCAAGCTTACTACAGATACAAGGTAAATGATGTACCCCTTCTTATAAGGCCCTTCACACCAGAAGACACCCTAAGGGTCCTATAATATGACAATGTTTACCTTAGGATAGTACAATACTGCTGAATTCACTCCTCTATGTATTACATAAAATACATCTACAAAGAGTATACTATTCCCTAAACCCTCAAAGATATATTACATAAAATACATCTACAAAGGTCTACAAACAGTATACTATTTCCTAAACCCTCAAAACATTATTGATATAAATATAAAGACTGAACATTTCTACAACATTGTGATACATACTGGTAATATTATTAGTAGCACTACTTGTTCTAACATTAACTAGTCATGATCCCACCATGATATAATGGAGCGTGAACAATAGTTTACAACAGTGTTACTCTTGTCATAATTAATTTAACATTTTTCTTTTCTTTTTTTTTTTTAAAGACAAATAAATTTTATTGCACTAAATTGCTGTTAACAATTCACTAGGTATACAGCTTTTACCTAGTATCCCTATTTGTTAATCACTAAATAGCAAGGGATTTACTATTTAGTGAAGCTTATTTCAAAATAAATAATGTTAGTATACAACATTACATTTTAAATATAATTTATAGTATATATTGTAATTATGAATATTTAATAAATCTATAATGATTGTCTATGGTGATTTCACATGCTTTTTGTTTTGACCGTATCCGGATTTTTGACAATTTCAAACCGATCACGGTCGAAAGGTTAATTGTTCATACTCGTGGACGTACATGCTTCGTTTTTGGTGGTAGTTCGCTTTATTTTCTAATTGTTTGAAAATGATATATATGATTGAATGGATTGCTTCTATCAGATGTAAAGGGTTTTATTTTTGATTCGTAAGTATTGAATTTGCTGCAATATAAATGATTAAACAAATGTTTCAATGATTGATTTTTTTCCCACATGTGCAATCATGTGACATTATACAAGAATTCTGAAATCATGTGATATATCAGCTGTTTAAGTATACATGTGCTTTGCTTATGAAATTACCTGTTTTGACTTGTCAAAAAATATTTGTATCGAACACATTATTTACCTCATCCTTAAACATTTTAAATATATCTACTATCTTTTGTTTTTGATTTGAAATATAATAAGCTTTATATATAGAAAAAAATATTTAGGTTATAAGCAGGTTAAGGTCAAAATATGCCTGGTCATATATTTTGTAACCAAACACAAGAGTTTCCAGGTTGAAAACATGATCTCCTATATAAAGGTTTTATGTAATTTTTTTATATTCTGAAATGCGACCATATTCATCTAAAATATCATTAATAAAAATAATTCCACTTTTTATCCAATTAACTTTTATTAAACATTTGCCTTTATATTTTATAAACTTATTTCCTCATATTATTTGTTTTCTTATTTCCCTAAAATTTTGTGGACTTTTATTTTCCCCTCCTCCACAAGTAGTCCATGTTTTCAATAATTCTTTATAAAATGCTGGAATATTTTTTGTTAATTCAATTTCCAAAGATTTTAAGCTATCTAAATTCATATTGAATATGAGAAAGTTTTCTCCTAAATTCGAAAGTATTTTTGTGGTATAATTTTCCAGTTATCGTTATTATTTTCCATTAATCTTAATATCCATTTTATTTGTAATGCTTTTATATAAGTATCTATATTGGTCATTTTTAATCCCCCTTCTAAATATTCATTAGATAAGACTAATCGCTTAACTGGATCTTTCTTTCCTTTCCATAAAAATTCATATACAATATTTTTAAAGGTTTGGATATATTCTTTTGGTATTATGGTGCAGGAACCTATAAATGTTATGTTGGGCAGTATTAGTGATTTGAACACTGTTATCCTTCCTATTAATGAGATGTTTCTTTTGTTCCAGTTTTTTATTATGGCTTTACATTTATTAATTTGCTTTTCATAATTTAATTTATCACATTGAGTCTTGTTGTATCCAAATTATACTCCTAAGCTTTTAACGGGTTCAGTTGTCCAAGAAATGTTTTCATATTTATCTTTAGTATGTTTTAATTTTCCTGGCCAAATTCCTTCGGTTTTATTTTTGTTTAACTTAAGGCCTGAAAGGTTGCCAAATTCTTCAATTATATTCATAGCTATGAATTATATTCATAGCTATTTTGACTTTAGAAATAATGTAGTGTCGTCAGCCAGTTGACAGATTTTTAAGTTGCCTGTTGTACTATTTAGTTTGATTTCTATTCCCTTTATTTGTTTAGTTTCTCTTAGTTTAATAGCCATGCTTTCTACTGCTAAGACGAAAATTAAAGCTGAAGCCGGACACCCCTGTCGTATCCCTCGAAAAACTCTAAAAGGGGCTGAAACCCACCCATTAGTTAATTTAACATGTTACTACTTGTGAAAATGTGAAAAACTTGAAAAGAATATAAAAAAATATTATTTTATTGAGAGATTTCATCTTTTCATTTCTTATAATATAAATATAGAGAATAAAAATAATTCTTCAGCATATTGTGAAATATCTGCAGGGGTTCCACAATGTTCTGTCATTGGACCTCTCTTATTTATTATCTATATAAATGATATTGCTGACAAACGTATATCACTGAGCAGACTATTTGCAGATGACACTTCATTTGGTTATTCAAATCAGGACACAATGCAGTTGAAAAATGTTATTGCTCATGATTTTAATATATGGTCCAAAAAATGACTTATGTCATTTAATCCTGACAAAACAGAAATCATGATTTTCTCTAATCATAGCATTCCAGAAAATCTTGATTTCTCTTTTAATGGAAAAACAGTGCCCATTACCACTTCTCATTAACACTTAGGTGTTACATTTAGCAATGATGCTAAGTGGAATAACCATGTTGATAATATTAAAAGTAGTGTATCTAAACATTTGAACATTCTACGTAAATTGAAATACCGTCTTAGTCGCACTAATTTAGATAAACTATATCTTGTGTACATTAGACCACTTTGTGAATATGCATGTGAACTATGGGATAACTGTGGGATTGGAAATTCACAACAACTGGAAGCTGCCAGAATTGTTACAGGCTTACCTACTGTTACCAATACTGAAATTTTATATATAGAGACAGGTTGGGAATTATTATCTGTGAGACAGAAGAGACGGAAACTTCAACTTTTTTATAATATAGTTAATAAAAATACCCCTAATTATCTTTGTACATTGATTCCCCCCACTATACATAGTACATCAGTGTATCCGTTGAGAAATGGGAATGATATTATTTTACCTTTCTGTAGACTGTCTTCGACTAGTGATTCCTTTATCCCCTCCACAATAGAAAGTGGAATATTTTAAATAACAATATTCGAAACGTTGATACCTTATCAAAATTCAAATCTGAATTAAAGAAAATCGACGGAACTGAAAATCATTCTGTCCCTAAACATTTTTTCTGTGGTCCTCGGAAATTGAATATTATTTTTTATCTCAGCTAAGAAATTCAGCTTCGTTTTTGAATTATGATTTATTTCGAGTTGGAATCATATCTGACCCATCTTGTCGATGTGGTGCTGCCCTTGAAAATTTAAAACATTTCTTTTTGGATTGTCCTATATACATACAAGCCAGAACTACATTGATAGGTAATATCAACAGGGTTACAACTTGCTACACTCTAGATATTGAATTTCTGACGTGTGGCAATGATAATTATGTCCCCCAAACAAAGTTTGGGAGACATATTGTGTTTGCTCCGTTTCTTATTATTATTCTTCTTCCTCTTTCTTTCTTTCTTTCTTTCTTTCTTCCGCCAAAAGTTTGTCCGACACATTTCTCGGAGATGCCTTGATCAAACTTTATGAAAGCTTGTAGGAATAGCATATGCCATGTGAAGTTGTGCCTTTTAGGGTTGATTTTTTCAAAATGGCTGCCGTTGCTATGTAAACGGCCAAAATGCCAAAAAATTGAAAAACACAAAAATTATCATAGCAGGTTACTCGCCAAACAGAAATTGATGAAACTTAATAGGAACAACATCCACATCTAGTGGAATGAGATAAGCTAAAAATAATCGGAATCGGTTGGACAAACTTTGCTGCAGTTGCCATGGAAACAAAAAAGGGGGGATTTAAAAAAATTTTGGATTCCTTTCATCAAACTTCATGAAACTTTGTAGGAATATCCACCGTAGTGTGTGGCAGCTTTTTGGGGGGTTGAAAAAATTCAAAATTGTGGCCATTGCGATGGTAACCAAGGTACAAAATGGCCACCAAATACAAAAATCCTCCGATTTGGGCGAAATTTGGTTTCCAAGTAGATTATGATGTTGCGAATTGATATTCATCGTTGGTCTGCTATGGTGGCCATCTTGAACCAAAATGGCCACCAAAATACAAAAATCCTCCCGATTTGGGCGAAATTTGGTTTCCAAGTAGATTTTGATGTTGGGAATTGATATCCATGGTTTGGGAACCATATTATGATCATATCTTGTGTATTGTTCGTTTGGGGGACATTTGTAATGCTCTGCGTTACAGTAACTAATATTTTAACTTGTGAACAAAATCGTATTATACTTAAATATGTTTTTGATTATATTAAATGCTCAAAAAGATTCCTTATTGTATTACAGGAATTGAATTGGGTGAACATGCACATCATATGAATCCATCTTAATTTTCTTTTTCTTTCTGTTTGTGAATATTCATCATCGATTCGTTATTAGTGTTACATATAGTAATGCATGCCTTTTATGTACTTCTCTAATGTAACACATTGTAATTTGGAGAAGACTTCATAAGTTTGTTTAACTTGTGTCTAATCCATTTTATCTGTTTAATTGGCAAATAAAATATGTTTAAACTAAACAGAGAATAAAAGAAGAATATTTGTGTTTTTACTGTAACGATCTATATAATGGGGGTGGAGGGCACTTTATATTAATTTGTACTGCTAACAGAAGTCTAAATTTTATTCAGAAATTATAAGAAATTCTGATTAAACTGGTTGTTGAAAAAAAAATGCCACTCACTGATTTTAATCAATGCTTTACAAGACTATCTGGCTTCAAACAATCAAATTGTTTATGTGTAATAAATACTAGAGATCTAGTTATCAAGATTAGAGAGTAAGGATGCCATTAACAGGTTTAACCCCCTCACTTTTTGGTTCCTGTCTCAAGGAGCTAGATTGTCATGTTTTCTGTGTTTTGGAATTTAAGATCAGTGAGAAGAATGGCTTCTTTTGTTGTGTTTTATTATACTGTCATCCTTTACCGTTTAATTTCAAGTTGTTTTGGAAAGAATTTGATTGCTTGTAAGTTTCTTAAATGATCATAAAAGATAATGACATTGACGGATTTCTTTAAGTAAGAGTGATATCTTTACATTGTCACCAATATATATCTTCATTACCAACCAATAGAGTTTGTATTAACCTTGTAGAATTTGATAGAAATCTATTAGGAGTAATGGCATGGATAACTATAATGTAATGACGATCCTTTACTGCCAGATGGTAGTCATCTGATTAACTTGTTGCTTCTCTGTGGAGTCATTAGTCTACAAACCAAGATTTTATATATATGACATGATATTACAAGGAACCAATTTCCAGATAACTTCAGCCATTGCCACTTTTACGCCCACCAGACAATTAGATTTCAGGTTCTAATAGAGTTGTTGTTGAATGAGGGAGTACATTATTACATGATACAGGTTTTCTTGTTGACCTTCACCTTGTATCTTAACCATTCGTAATCTGCTAGAAATAGAAATCACAGATCTTTTCATTTTGTATCCGTTGGTTTACAACACTCTAGGCCAAACCATGGATATTACCAGTAAATTATAGGTTCTATCCGTTGGTTTACAACAACCATGGATATTACCAGTAAATTATAGCTTCTATTCACTGTAATTTGTTCTATGTTTTAAAATGGAGATACATTGATGGGTAATTTCCTCTGTATGTATATTATATCTTATTGAAATTAGAAATAAGGTGTCAACTTCTAAATTGAGAAACTTATAATTAAAACGTAGATATTTAATTTAGTGTGAATGACATGTTTGTGGAATAACCTTCATTAGGTAAGCTCAGTCAAATGATTGCAAAACCAAATAAAACAACAGTCTTAATGAGCAGGTAAAATAAGGGTCCTAAACAGGATAGCCAGAAATAGGCTAGGCTTACTTATTCTGGAGGGTGATTGACCTTAGTTTTAATAAATTACAATATTTAGGAACTAAATTTCAGACCTAAATATTACTAATAAACATACAAGTACATCTACAAATTGCCAGTATTGGTGTCATAGAAACAATTACCTGCTAATCACAAAACGAATAAACAAAATTTAAAAAAGCGCTTCTTTTTTACAATGGTTAATTGCAATGTTTGTTTCATCAGTTCCATTGATAACCTGAAATAAAAATATGTACTTATACAATTTTCCCCTACAGACCGGCTGTGGTTGAGAAGATTTGTGATTTGTTTTCCTTGGTACCAGACCATGCAATTGATACACCAGAATACCAGGTATATTGTTCCAATTAATTAAAATTACCTGAATACCAGGTATATAGTTATGATTAATTAAAGAAATGATTTAGAATTTGAAAAATTACCATTAATTAATGGGATACTATAGGTGTAACCTATAAGGGGAGCTTTTAAAATTTCTCCATACTTTGGAGCAACTTTTTGTTAGCTTGAATTTTAAGCCATTGTGGTCTTGTATTATTATTTTATTTGACTTTTAACTGGATGTTATTCAATCATACAGTTACAATCAGAGGTTTTTTTTATGCTTTAGTTTATTCTCTCTGTTACATGAAATCTATTCTACACTTGATTTTTTTGTTTCCAATATCCAATTAGTGGTTTACATGTGGAGTATTAACCATTAATTTAACAGGAATGTTAAAAGTATATTGTTCTACCATTACCAGTATGTCACCTAACCATCTCCTATAAAATGATATATTATTTACAGTAATTTGATTTTCTATTTTGATTTTTTTTGTTTTATGTGTACCTTTGTCCATCCATCTCTGTCTTATATCATTTTCTGATAATATAGTATCATCAGTGGGTTATTTAGGAAATAGTTTATTGCAGCCATGGTTTATTGGAGATTTTATCACAGGTATATCATATTTTCATGAAATTTTAATCCAAATAGCATGAAGCATTTCAAGTTGTAATATTTATGAAAATATTAGACACCTTCCCATGGTAAAATCGTAAATAAACAACAGGTTGACATAACTTATGATACCTATCTCAAGTATTTATGTTTCTAGACACCTGCCTATGTCTGGGTGTTACAATGGTCATTTGCTATAGTTATCCAGGCTTTCCTCCCACATTTAGAAAGTCACGATATAGACGAAAAATTGTTGATTATGATGATGAACACCAGAAACCAAACCTGTCCTTAACCAGGATAAGATTGCTTTACATTGTGTTAATAATGTTTTGTTATGTAATCAGTATTTATCTGTTACCTATCACCAGAATCTATTCTTAGTTTAATCATCTGTAAATACCTATACTTGTCTACTAAACAATAAACAAGCTAGAAAGGTATATTATGAAAACAATAGATACATCATTTGAAGGCTTTGTTTCCACTGAAAAGTCTTTTATTAATAGTACACTCAAACCTGTGACCTTCCAAGGGAACAGTGACAAGTGGTCACTTAATACAGGTTTAATTCATATGAAATGCACTGTGAAGGGAAATAAAAATTAAGGTTACATAATACAAGTTATTGTTTAATAGAGGTGGTCACTAAAGCAGGCTTGACTGTCTTTATTTAGTATATATTATTTGTGATTTTTTAGTGTTCAACACTATATGAACATTGATTTTGTTTTGAAAATGTATTTTTATGTATTGATTTAATTTTATACGTCTCTATATTATATTATGAAAATCATATTGGATTTGGATTAAGTGATAAAACTGTAGTTATTGCACATTATTTAAAAAAGGTCACACTTATTAACAAATATTTCTATATTTACAGAAGTTTGTGATAGACACAGTAAGAAACCTGTGGTTATTGTCCAGTAGTGGAAATGACAACGTAACAGAAGCTGCCTTCCAAGCCTTGTCAATGTTTCCTCCAGATTTATTTAATATGTCACATTTTCAATCAGTGGTACGATCCTTATATTATTTTACACTGCCAGAATCTACTTTTTTCTTTGTATTATTATACCCCCTCCCCCTTTTCCATCCCCCCGCAATGAAGTAGATGGTGGATTTCAAAACTAGCTTTCAATACAATTTACTTGTAGAGTAAATAACATTGTTTTTTCAGACTTATACTCCTAACTAATGGAAAAACATTTTTTTTTTCAATTTTCCGATTCTAAATATTAGAATGACTTGAAAAAGTTATTTTTTTCTTCATTTATCTTGTAAGTCTAACAGAAACAAACAAAAATGGGGGGGAAAGGGCGGTTGTGGATATACGTATATATAAAAATGTCATCATTTTGTTTTTTTAGCATTTTATATTTGAACATACATATGCCATTAGTGAGGGACCATGACTAGCTCAAATCACATATGGTGGTACTGAGTATACCTCATCATGGCCATGAGTAAAACTGGATTAAATAGGTAGACAAAATCCAGATGATTGTAGACTGAGTGGTACTGAGTATACCTCATCATGGCCAGGAGTAAAACTGGATTAAATAGGTAGACAAAATCCAGATGATTGTAGACTGAGTGGTACTGAGTATACCTCATCATGGCCAGGAGTAAAACTGGATTAAATAGGTAGACAAAATAAACCTCCAGATGATTGTAGACTTAGACATGCCTCCTTGTTAAAGGAACTATACATATTCTGTTGAGGGCCTGGATGGCTCAATGAGTTAGGTCGTTGGATCTAACAACTCATACAAGCCTATCACCAATACGGCGTGGGTTCGCACCCAGCTTTGTAAATTACAAAAAAGGGTGCACTCGACTCACAGTTGCAAGTGATAAAGGTTACCAGTTGTTTGCCCTGGGTCTGTGGTTCTCTCCAGGTACTCCGGCTTCTTCCACCATTAAAACTAGTCGCCATGATATAGTTGAAATATTGCTGAAAGTGGCAGTAAACACCAAAATTCAAATTCAAATTCATGTACTGTTAAATCCTTTGATTTATAAATGGATTGTTAAATTCATTGAATAAAAAAGGCATTGTATTAAAAATTGTCTTACATATTGAGTTTGTGATTTGAGCAATCAATGACATTCATAATATCAGTCAGTACCCCATAAACAATATGTATATTTTGTCAGTCCTGACAACAGTAGCCATAAATATTTGACTGTTTGTTGAATGATCGGTGAGTGATCGGTGACAAATCTAAATTGGCAGAGGCTGAAGAATTTTACTGATTGCATCTGTCACGGGCTAATTTTAATTGTCATCATCTTGACAACCGTGTCTGTTGATCAGTCAATTTATGATATGCAACAAATGACAGATTAATAGGTTCTTACACGAGTCTCTATTGAAGATCTGGTATTTCTTCCACGAGTATGAGAAATTCCGTCTTTTCACGAGTGGAACATAGCGGAACGAGTGAAAAGACGTAGAATTTCTCACACGAGTGGAAGAAATCCCAGATCTTCAATAAAGACGAGTGTGAGAACCTATTTCTTCCGTTTTTAACAATGTTTACATTTTGGCCCCAAAACTAGATCACCATGTGCTAGGAGATAGAAGGACGTTTATGTAAAGTTTGTGAGTGCATCGACCCCGTGTACACATGCATGAACTCCTGAAAAGAACCGTGTGAATCATTATAATTCTTCAATGCAATATTGAACATAAAAATGTATTCTATCCCTGGTCTAAAAATCACACAAATTAAAATTCTGCAAAATGTTGTTGACGTCTTTGGTACATTAACAACATGACGTCATATGAAGCATACCAGTTTAAAACGTAATTATCAGATGTCATATGAAGCATACCAGTTTAAAACGTAATTATCAGATGTCGTATGAAGCATACCAGTTTAAAACGTAATTATCAGATGTCATATGAAGCATACCAGTTTAAAACGTAATTATCAGATGTCATATGAAGCATACCAGTTTAAAACGTAATTATCAGATGTCATATGAAGCATACCAGTTTAAAACATAATTATCAGATGTCATTTGGTTTCGTGTACGCTTCAATATTGATAAAATATAACTAAAATAAGTTTGCAAGGTAGGTGTTTTAATTATTTTTGTGTATTGTTGTAAATATGGCTTTCAATCTGATACTCTCATAGTTTCCCGTCATCAGTTGCCATATTCAATCTGATTGGTCAGTTCATCCATGACAGAAACGGTCGCGTGATCCTGTCTGTCATGGGCTGTCTGTCATAGTAAATACACAAAAACGGAAGAATCATATATTTTCAAAAATGTAACGCATTTTTAATGAGTTAACATTTTAATCTTATTTCCTTCAAAATTAAAAAAAAATACAAATTATCAATGTTTAATTTATTAATTGTGTACAGAACTTTTAGTGTTTAATTTTGATAATTAATTATTAGCTAAAATGCTGATTTTTCTTGTTGACATTTCTTAATGAAATTCAGAATGCATTTTTAACAAATCATGAATTTCTGCTGGTATTGGTGAGTTTATAATTTGATTAGTAAATATAGGTATACAATCATAAATGTGAAATAAAACTTTGTTGAAAATCAATAAAGATCTATTCAAAACTATTTTTATGTTTATGAAATTTCATAAATCTTTTGTTTTTTTAGTATGTATTCTTATTATGTTCTATTAAATTGACAGGTAAGTCAGAGACTCTAAAATTTTCACAGAATCTAATTATTTGTTTAAGCTGTTTCATGTCATTAATGTCAATTATAGCAATAACCATGAAATATAAAATATATGATTTCATTTTTATAATGAATTTTCCCTTTATTTCAGCATCCATTTTCAGTTTGACCTATTTTTATAGATATTTAATTGGGTAATACAGGAAACTTGTTGGTAAAATGATATGAAAATCAATAAAAAAAGATGTTAACATTTTATAACTTAGATATCATAACAGTCTCATAGACAGTCAAATCTGTCTATTTTGATCTTCCAAGGGAATGTTGCATGGGTAGCATATACAGGTGATCACTAAATACAGATTTAATTAACATAAAATGTACTGAGAAGGTCACATAACATAAAATGTACTGAGAAGGTCACATAATACAAGTTATTACTTCACAGAGGTGGTTACTAAAGTAGGTTTGACAGCAATACATTGTATAAATATCCACAATTACCAATTTGTGAATGGTGGTGAATGATCATTGACGATTGGTGAAGGACTGGGGAATGATCATTGACTAATTGGTAATGAATTGGAGAATGATCATTATTTGGTAATGGTTTGCAGAATGATCCAATCCAATCGTGGTGATGGATTAGTGAATGATTATTGATTGATTGGTGAATGATCATCGACTGATTGGTGATGGATTGGTGAATGATAAATGACTGATTGGTGATGGATTTTGACTGAATCACAATGGATCTGTGAATGACTGATTGGTGACAACTGAAAAATAGCCCTTATAGTTGCAGCTACTGTTGAAAGGACTGTAGACATAACTGATTATTGAATTATATTTTAAAGGAAGGCCGTAAAATTAGTCCAAGCTATTCCATTTTATAAAACATATATATTCAACCAATCAAATGTCAATGAATTATACTGAAACACATTCAAAGAAATATACATGATTCTAAGTCAACCTGATGGCTTGAATGATCTCACAAGAACATGCCTTTAGAATGAAAACATTAATAAAAGTTCAGGTAAATAGAACTGTTTGTGACAGTATTAGACATTTTTAATAGAAGATTACTAGACAAGACCTGTTATTTTATAACCTGGATCAAGATTGCATATCTACATGTGTAAATTGTTTAGCTATTTTACCACGTTACTACTTTTTTAGATGATAGAAGATTTTGTAGAGCAAGCTAAAGTTATATCTGCACAACAAGAGGAGACGACCCTAACAGTAGACGATGTCTGGCCAAACATCCCTGGTCTAGTATACATTAGACTTCTAAAACATCTTAGACCTGGAAGTTTGAAAGGTAAAGGAAACCAGTAAAACATATCTGCTGCCAATTGGGCCAAACTTTAGGCCATAAGGGGATGGACAGTTTTTCATTTGAAGTTTCAGTTCAGTATGATATTCTTTTCTCAGAATCCTATGGCTGATAAATAAAGGTTGATATGTATTCAGTAGATGCCAGGCTTGAAGTTCTTCACAATATCTAACATTTCATTCAAATTTGTTGATGAAAAAAAAGCTTGAATATTAGTTTAGAGACATTTCATTATACATGTATAATAAATTATTAATAAAATTGGCCAAAATAACATGGATCTACTTTTCATCTATCATGTTATTATTAGCCATAGCCATTGGCCATGTAAGTTTTGCAATCATTGGACACATTGATCTCTGAAATCATGGAGCCAGTTAAGACAATACTTGGCATGGATATTTTTTTTTTGGATATCTGAAATTAAGAAAATTAGAAGAAAAAAGAATGGCCTAATTTAATTGCTGAACTATTAAGTGATTCTTACAACTTAATTCCAGAGTCATGTACATAAATATAGATATATTTTCATTGTTGTTCTAGACAAACCAAAATTATATTGACAGTTATTACATTTGGTCTTTCATAAATTTCTTTAAATGTTTACAAGTATTTTATGTTTGGATAAGAAGCATCAATTATATTTTTTTTGGTATTCTTGGAGTATTATTTTACAACAAATAGATTGGATCTTCTTAGCTAACCATTAGTTAAATACCACCATTCACTGGTCTGGTGTTTGTTATCCAAGTTTATGTTGCCATTTATATATTTATTTCTTGTGAAATATCATATTTTTCACTATTGTAAATTGCTTTAGTCAATACTTAATACAAATATTACAACCTTGGTATTTAGAGAGAGTATTTTGAATTGAGAAATGTATTTAATTCATTTTGGAAAAAGATTTTTATATATGTAATCAGTTGTTGAAATCACACATTTTCCAGGATCTGTGTTTTTTTTTACTGATAAATTGAACTTTTTTTTTTTAGCATTTCAAAATTAGTTCAGCTTTTCTTCTATACAGAATCTTGTTTTGTTACAAAATTAGCTCCAAAACCTTGCCTACAATTTTCTTTGGAAATGGAAATCCTGTCAAAGATTTATGCTATAATTATGATGTTACGTAATAACATTATAGAAAGCCATACTATACATGGAAATGTCAAAGCATGTAGCCAATTTCTTGAAATAGAAATTAGACAAGGAACCAGGTGACCTATTAGAATATTTGGTCAATTTTCTGAGCTAAAAATAAGACAAGGATCCTTGTTCTGTTAGAGTAAATTTTGTCATATTCCTGAAATGGAAATAAGACAAGGATCTGTGTTTTGTTGGAGTAAATTTTGTCAGTTTCCTGAAATGGAAATAAAACAAGGAATCGTGTCATCTATAAGTAAATTTTGTCAATTTCCTGAAATGGAAATAAAACAAGGAATCCTGTCATCTATAAATAAATTTGGTCAATTTCCTGAAATGGAAATAAAACAAGGAATCCTGTCATCTATTAATAAATTTGGTCAATTTCCTGAAATGGAAATAAAACAAGGAATCTTGTCATCTATAAATAAATTTGGTCAATTTCCTGAAATAAAAATATAACAAGGAATCGTGTCATTTAAAAGTAAATTTTGTCAATTTCCTGAAATGGAAGTGAGACAAGGCATGATATGACCTACTAGTATATTTTGTCTACTTATTTCAATGAAGGAATTGTTTTCATCCTGTTATATATTGATATGTGTCTGTTAGAGAAACACATTTAGAATCAGAGGCTATCTATATGTAAAATAATGGAATTAGAAAAGAAATGAAGATGAAAGATCGGACATATTATATCTGACAGGGGCGTAACAAAGTATAAATTCATGTGTAGGCAAGATCGGCAAGGGGTCTGGGTACCGCTTAAGGTCCTCAGCTAGTCCAGGGCAGAGCCCTGGTGGGGGTCTGGTGGGCAGAGCCCCCCCCCCCCCATAGCTCAGCGATTTATAGGATTTTAAATGGAAAAGGAACTGTTTTTTTAGGATATTACAACAACTCAATCAACAATATTTACGTCATCTTTCAACTATAAAGAGGAGGATTAGAAAACAATACTGTTTAAAAACTGCAATAAAAATAGATGAGCAGAGACCCGATGTTTAAAAAAACCATGCCACTGGTATTTTACAATTTTCAGGAGAATCATTTACCTGTAATTGTTTACTTTTTAAATTTGAGTTAAGGGGTGGTAGTGGTCTCATTGATAGCTATATAGTTATGCCACATATTTGAGTATTCATTAAGTTAAGGCCTTACTAAAACATATTTTTATCGATGATACAATATTATTATTTCAATCTGGAAAAGTTTAGGAATCATCTTTTAAAACGAAAGCCAATCTCCTGTTCGCAGCTCCAGCAAATTCGTCTATCATGATACCCTCAATGTTCAACACTTTTGCTCTGGTGAATGTACAAGATGGCAATGCTAGAAAGACGTTCATGATGCCTGCAGCGTCAATATACGGTGGTCCATGCTTGCTTATCGCACTAGCACTGACGACACTAGAAGGACCTTCTGAGATGGCAGTGGCTATTTTGCCGGCACCGGCAAAATAGTCTGGGGACTATCTTGCCGGCGCCGGCAAAATAAGCAAAAAAATTGTAAATGGCTATTTTGCCGGCACTGATTATTATAGAAAATATAAGGTGCAAGATATAAAAATCATAATGGAAGAACATTTATTACAAATATACAATGGAAAATAAGAACAAAGTACATAAGCTAAAACATAAGAACTATAAATCAAATGCTTAGTCAGAATCAATAGTAATTTAAACTATTAAAAAAGAAAGAAATATTAAGATATCAAAATCAGGGTAATTTAGAAATTTAAATTAATGAATTAAAAGTTTAAAATTAAAATCTTTTTAAATATGATTTTTATTTAATACATGCATTGGTGACTTTTTAGTTTTTACACTTGTTGCAAAACATATGTTTTCCAATGTGGATGTAGAGTCATCAAATTGATCCGTCTCCAGCACTTCAATTACCATTTTGCAACAAGTGTAAAAACTAAAAAGTCACCAAAATATGCATGTATCAAATAATTTCTGATATCCATAAGCTCTGTAAAAATCATATTAATTTTTTTTTAATTTTAAACTTTTAATTCATTAATTTAATTTTCTAAATTACCCTGTTTTGATATCTTAATATTTCTTTCTTTTTTAATAATTTTAATTACTATTGATTCTGACTAAGCATTTTATTTATAATTCTTATGTTTTAGCTTTGTATGTACTTTGTTCTTATTTTCCATTGTATATTTGTAATAAATGTTCTTCCATTATGATTTTTATATCTGGCATCTTATATTTTCTATAATAATCAGTGCCGGCAAAATAGCCATTTACAATTTTTTTGCTTATTTTGCTGACACCAGCAAAATAGTCCCCAGACTATTTTGCCGGTGCCGGCAAAATAGCCACTGCCTTCTGAGATTGTTTCTGACAAATTTATATCACGATCACCCTTGTCTTTATCAGGAGTGGGCTGTTGAGTGTCAGACTTTAGTTTAATAATCGTGTCAAGTTTTCTTTGACTAATATTTATGTTGCAAAACAACTTTTTGCAGTAATTGTCATTTCACCAAAAAGAGCTCTACTATAGAAACATAACGAGACCACAAACGGAGAAACCCGATCGTGTTTCCGCACTTCATTCAGAGCATGCTACTAGCCTACATTGACAGTACAGAACCTATGGTAGCAAGCGCGCATGCACAAATGCAAATGAAGCAAGCAAATCTTTTTTTTGCATTTTTTTTTTTTTAAATATGTGTAGGCCCGTGCTTTTTTGCTACCGTTGTTGTTACGCCCCTGTCTGAAGTAAAATGATAAGTGTCTGCTAGATAAACTTATATTCCATGCATTCACATTAATTGTATTATTTAACTTTTACTGTGAAAGATCAAAATTTATCAATGATTTGTAAATTTTCCTTTTGATCTTTACACATGATAATTAACAAATAGTTCATGGCACTAAGGGCCATATGGCAGTTTATGGACCGAGATGTCACCCACAAAATATTATATGGAACGAAGCAAAGCTGAGGTCCATAAACTATTTTGTGGGTGATAGACCGGTCCATAAACTGCCATTTGGCCCAAAATGCCATGAACTATTTGTTATATTATACTCAATACATGCAAATCTGTCAGACATGTTTTTGTTATTATATACCTAAGAAAAAATGTGAGTCCGGAAAAAATCCGGAAGAAAACATTATATTGATCGGGCCCGGTCAATATACTAAAATATTGACCAGCTGCACTAACAAAGA
The DNA here is from genome assembly GCA_002080005.1 of Gigantidas platifrons. Lineage (NCBI taxonomy): Eukaryota > Metazoa > Mollusca > Bivalvia > Mytilida > Modiolidae > Gigantidas > Gigantidas platifrons. The sequence continues at coordinate 37,904 of MJUT01051425.1, forward strand.
CAAATAGGGAAAATAAAAACGTAAAGTATAATATTATCTATTATCAAGCAACTACTGTGATATTAACCTTATATCACTGTTTTCTGATGTGACGCTATAATGACGTCACTAACGTCATGTTATCAAATCCCTGATAAACATACTATTGTTGATATGTTTTACTCAAAATTGACTTCTCATCTCATCTCATGTGATATTACAATGAAAAATTCATTCTCATAAAACAAATCAACGATAGTCTATGGACAACTTGATTTTTTTATTATAGTTTACAACATGTCAGAATTATTTCATTGGTAGGATTTGAAGCTTTTCTTACATCTATGGTTGCTAAGGAAGTGGAAACTTTACCAAGGGGAATTTACCATTCATCACTGCGACGACAAGGAGCAGCAGCCAATCAGGGCAAAGCTATCGGTTCTATCCCATCGTTTCTTCTGTCTCAGTATCAGAAGACAAAACAACCAGGTTTAAGACCTGGTCTTGCAGGTAAAATTTCACAGTCCAGGTTTAAGACCTGGTCTGGAAGGTGAAATATTCACAGTCCAGGTTTAAGACCTGATCTGGCAAGTAAAATGTTCACAGTCCTGGTTTAAAACCTGGTCTGGCAGGTAAAATGTTCACAGTCCAGGTTTAACCTGGCTTTGCAAGTGAAAAATTCACAATTCAGTTTATACAGGATTCCGTTTTATTCAGGGTTCGGTTTGTACAGGATTCCGTTTTATTCGGGGTTCGGTTTATACAGGATTCCGTTTTAATCAGGGTTCGGTTTATACAGGATTCTGTATTATTCAGGGTTCGGTTCAGACAGGTTTCTGTTTTATTCAGGGTTCAGTTTATACAGGTTTCTGTTTTATTCAGGGTTCAGTTTATACAGGTTTCTGTTTTATTCAGGGTTCAGTTTATACAGGATTCTGTTTTATTCAGGGTTCAGATTATACAGGTTTCTGTTTATTCAGGGTTCAGTTTATACAGGTTTCTGTTTTATTCAGGGTTCAGTTTATACAGGATTCTGTTTTATTCAGGGTTCAGATTATACAGGTTTCTGTTTTATTCAGGGTTCAGTTTATACAGGTTTCTGTTTTATTCAGGGTTCAGTTTATGCAGGTTTCTGTTTTATTCAGGGTTCAGTTTATACAGGATTCTGTTTTATTCAGGGTTCGGTTCAGACAGGTTTCTGTTTTATTCAGGGTTCGGTTCAGACAGGTTTCCATTTTATTCAGGGTTTGGTTTATACAGGATTCGGTTCAAACAGGTTTCTGTTTTATTCAGGGTTCAGTTTATACAGGTTTCTGTTTTATTCAGGGTTCAGTTTATACAGGTTTCTGTTTTATTCAGGGTTTAGTTTATGCAGGTTTCTGTTTTATTCAGGGTTCAGTTTATACAGGTTTCTGTTTTATTCAGGGTTCAGTTTATACAGGTTTCTGTTTTATTCAGGGTTCAGTTTATACAGGATTCTGTTTTATTCAGGGTTCGGTTCAGACAGGTTTCTGTTTTATTCAGGGTTCGGTTCAGACAGGTTTCCGTTTTATTCAGGGTTCGGTTCAGACCGGTTTCTGTTTTATTCAGGGTTTGGTTTATACAGGATTCTGTTTTATTCAGGGTTCGGTTCAGACAGGTTTCTGTTTTATTCAGGGTTCGGTTCAGACAGGTTTCTCTTTTATTCAGGGTTTGGTTTATACAGGATTCTGTTTTATTCAGGGTTCGGTTCAGACAGGTTTCTGTTTTATTCACTGTTGTACATATAATCAGAAGTTTGTACTGATACAACTGAAGTAGCTTTATAATGTGAATTAATTCTAAAAAATAATAGATTAGTTAGTCTAATTAAAAAAAAACAATAACATAAACACACCATAATTTGTATCAAAATATTTAATATTCTACTGTCTAATAAGATCTTCGTTCTCTGTAAATAAAATAATATGACTTTTATGTAATAATTTTTTTTTTTGGTGAAAGTAACATTGATACCCAGGGAAATCTTAACTGAGTTAAGGGATTTTTTTGTAATCTGGAACAAGTTATGAATGTTTTAATTCTTTAGTCTGTTGTTCAGTTATAGTTCCCTAAGTATTATGAGGCCGTCGTGATCGTGATCGTATGGTAGTTAGATTTATAAATACCTATGTAATCAGTGCCTATCACCACTAACGTTGTGAGTTCTGCTCAGGCAAGGTATACTCGATACAACATTATGTGATAAAGTTTGCGGCAAGTCTGTGGTTTTCTTCGGGTACTCCGGTTTCCTCCAGCAATAAACCTGATATTACTGAAATATTGTTGAAAGTGGCATTAAACACCTTAGTCCTACCCTTAGCAGTATTAGTGATGTAATTTGCCAGAACATTTTTTTTCAGCTGGTCTGTTGTTCAGTTATGATCCTCCAGTAGAAGTAGGAAGGGATGGACGGCCTAGAAAACATTATGTTATGTCTCATAGTAAAAACTTTCAACAGATGTTTACAACATTATTACATGAGGTAGGCAATGTTAGGTCTCATAGTAAAAACATTCAACAGATGTTTACAACATTATTACATGAGGTATGTAATGTTAGGTCTCATAGTAAAAACTTTCAACAGATGTTTACAACATTATTACATGAGGTAGGTAATCTTAGGTCTCATAGTAAAAACTTTCAACAGATGTTTACAACATTATTACATGAGGTATGTAATGTTATGTCTCATAGTAAAAACTTTCAACAGATGTTTACAACATTATTACATGAGGTAGACAATGTTAGGTCTCATAGTAAAAACTTTCAACAGATGTTTACAACAATATTACATGAGGTAGGCAATGTTAGGTCTTATAGTAAAAACTTTCAACAGATGTTTACAACATTATTACATGAGGTAGGCAATGTTATGTCACATAGTAAAAACATTCAACAGATGTTTACAACATTATTACATGAGGTATGCAATGTTAGGTCTCATAGTAAAAACTTTCAACAGATGTTTACAACATTATTACATAAGGTAGGCAATGTTAGGTCTCATAGTAAAAACTTTCAACAGATGTTTACAACTTTATTACATGAGGTAGGTAATCTTATGTCTCATAGTAAACTTTCAACAGATGTTTACAACATTATTACATGAGGTAGACAATCTTATTGTTATTTATTATAGGAAACAATTTTTTGCTCAACTGGACAATTGTCATCACTTGGGGTCTGGCATCATTATCTGTTTGTATACTTTTCACATTTAATTTGCTCTGGATATACAAAACCAAACAGAACCAAAATAGTGGATATTCTTGGAATGGTCTTTCACAAAGTACATTTTTCATTCTGAAATAAAATAGGTGGTCTATGTTAATTTTTAATTTCTCTTGCTGTTGGAATGATACCTAGATATAAGTGTAGCAAGTTCATTGGTCTGCTGTGAACTGAATTCATTAATAGCCTCTACAACAGAGAATAAGTCTATTATATTTAGAAGGTTTGTAAACGTATTGTTACACTCTACTGAATGTATTGGACTCCAACTGTAAAAGTGGATTATTGAATCATTCTGTACTGTGGGCAGCTCATTTTCATGATATTATAAAAGCTAGCATGGCTAACTCCAAAGTACATTGTTTAAGGCCCCATTTAATACCACAGAACTCCACGAAAAAAATATGGTAAACAATCTAATCAGAAACCATTATGTCAACTAAATCTAGAATATCACTATAGATAATCACTGGATTGTTTCTTTATGCTGATAGGAAATTTAAATGATGAGCCATTTTTAGACCAAGATGTAAAGGTATGATTCTTTGAGCATTCTATTTTAGTTAATTATTTTCTCTTTAGTATATAACTGTATATGAGTGATCACTATAATTACAATAAGACAGAATATTAATGTACATGAACATGATAAAAAAAAAACACCTGAAACTCAAAACGTTAAGTTTATGTTTCATTAATTGTAATTGAGATTATATGTTATATAGGTATTGGTATTAAACAGATTACCTTTAGAAACATTTAACACATAGGGACTAAACAGATTACCTTTAGAAACATTTAACACATAGGG
>MJUT01051425.1:45715-57504 GCA_002080005.1 Gigantidas platifrons
CAGATTACCTTTAGAAACATTTAACACATAGGGGCTAAACAGATTACCTTTAGAAACATTTAACACATAGGGGCTAAACAGATTACCTTTAGAAACATTTAACACATAGGGACTAAACAGATTACCTTTAGAAACATTTAACACATAGGGGCTAAACAGATTACCTTTAGAAACATTTAACACATAGGGGCTAAATGTTTGTGTTACTTTATACAAGATTCTGATTTGTAAATTTTCCCTTTGATCTTTACACACCATAATATCTATTATCACGGAACAAGGCTGATACAAACGTGCTATCACTGTTTCCTATCATTACAGTTACCTTATAATGACCTCACTGAAGTCACCTGGCTAAATCCTCCATAAACATACTATCATTGATATATTTTGCTTGAAATGGACCTTTCATCACATCTCACATCTAAGGTTTTCTGTTCGAAGCAATATAGCTCTGAGATGTTCATTCTTCCAAAACAAATCAACAATATTCAGGGTTCTGTCTAGAAGAGATTCACTTTATTAATATCACAGTTGATTTTTACACATTTCATTTGCTTGAAAGAGTAAACAAAGATTTATTCAATGTTGTTAAAATGACCGTGAGATCCTTTGGCATTCTGAGAGCAATATTTTTAGCTCACCTGGCCCAAAGGGTCTTACAAGCTATTATTATCAATTTACGTTTGTTGTACATAAACTTCAATATTTTCCTCTGAAACCACTGCTCCAAATGGAACCAAGCATGACAGGGATTGTCATTGGGAAAATGAGATTCAGATTTGTACAAATGATGTTAATTCTCCTTTGAGAGCAGCAAAGATGGAAATTAGGAAACTTTTGCTGTGATATGGAACAATAGCATTTGAAAATATTTGAATTCCAACTTTGATAAATATCCTGAAAGACTGTGAGCCCTATTATTTTATTTTTTTTGGAAAACAACTGTACATCTTTGGAACCAAAAGAAGAATAGCTGTAACATGGAATAATTAGATTTCAGAATATTTGTATTCCAACTTTAGTAAATATCCAATATGACTCTCAGTTCTATTATTTGAAGCAACTGCTATAAGATTATATTTGGTCCAGACCCTGAGGGTCCAAAGATTGAAATAGACTGCAATGGGGAAAATGTGAAAAATGGCATGAAACATTATTGTGATATGTAGATTAATGTTTGCACAATGTATGTCCCATGGTGTATGGTTTTTGAGCCCTTGTGGTCCAAAGGTTCAAGACAAATCAGAAGAACCAGCAATGCAAATGCAATTGTACATGAAGCAGCATTGTGATGTTAGGATTTAATTTTGTACCAATACATGACCCAGGTTCCTGTGAAATCATTATTTTACATTAATTTGTTAAGATTTGCAATAGTTCAAATAATCGTCTTTATCAGGTGAGAGGTTCAGGCTCATGTGAGCTTCTGGTTTCTAAATATCTGGAAATGTGAGCTCATTTGTTATACATCATAGTTTTTACATAAAAATAAAGTTAAGGCATGTACCTACAACTTAAAAAAAAAGACTAGAATTATATTTTTATTGTTGAATACATGATATCTTTAAATGATAGGAATTATTCATTCAGGATTCAAAGGAAAATTTAAATTGAAATTTCAATACATTGAATATCAAGTCAGCAATGGGTTCTCACTAGTTGAGTTTGTTTGGGAGACTTTGATGTCAGAAGATTACCTGAACTTTAATCTACTAATGATTCATGTCTGTTTTCTTTTCTTTCTTTCTTTTTTAAATCTTAATGAAATGTGAGAGATTCATAGAAACACACATTAGAAACAATTGTTTTATATTTTTATCAGTTTTAATGACATAAAAATTTATCTCTACAAAGCTACAAAGTACAATAAAAAACCGGTTACTAAAGTTAATAAGTAGAATAGCTGTTATTACATAATATAGAGAACATAAAACAAATAAAATACTACCTGTAAATAGATCAAAGCTCAGTCTTGATTTATCTCATTTTATATTGAAATAAATTTACAAATTTGCCAAAAAATAAGATAAACAAAAAAATAACATGTTCCATTGATGTGATGCCAATAAATAAACATGTTATTATCCCCCCCCCCCCCCCNGCAAACAAATTTTGGGGGGGTATATAGGTTTCACCCTGTCTGTCTGTCCGTCTGTCTGTCCGCATAGAGGGTACATGGTTTGTCCGTGCAACTCCTCCTACTGTTTTTCTGCTAGGAAGTTTTTATTTTGCAGATCATTTGTACATATATCAAAGATGTGCATGTGGTAAGGATTTTGATTATTGTGCATTTTTACCAAAAATATAGATTGTTGAACTTAGTCATTTTTTGGTGAATTTGGCAAAAAGGGTACATGGTTTGTCCGTGCAACTCCTCCTTAAGTTTTTACGCTAGGAAGTTTTTATTTTGCAGATCATTTGTACATATATCAAAGATGTGTATGTGGTAAGGATTTTGATTTTTGTGCATTTTTACCAAAAATATAGATTGTTGAACTTTTTTTTGGTCATTTTTTGGTGAATTTGGCAAAAAGGGTACATGGTTTGTCCGCGCAACTCCTCCTACAGTTTTTATGCTAGGAAGTTTTTATATTGTAGATTGTTTGTACATATATCAAAGATGTGCATGTGGTAAGGATTTTGATTTTTGTGCATTTTTACTAAAAATATAGATTGTTGAGCTTAGCCATTTTTGTGTGAATATGGCAAAAAGGGTACATGGTTTGTCTGCGCAACTCCTTCTACAGTTTGTAAGTTAGGAAGTTTTTACATTGCAGAACATTTGTACTCATATCAAAGATGTGCATGTTGTAAGGATTTTGATTTTCATGAATTTTACCAAAAAATATAGATTAGTGTATTTTTTTTTATTTGTGAATTTGGCTGAAAGGGTACATGGTTTGTCCGTGCAACTCCTCTTACAGTTTTTATGCTACGACGTTTTTATTTTTGTTGAATGTGTTAAACATTATAATTTGACAAATAATATATTTTCCGTGTAGACTTAGTTTTCAATAATCTTGGACACAGTCAGAGTGAAGCGGGGGGTATTAGTCCCGCTATGCGGACAGTTCTAGTTTTATTTGTAGCTGGAGTCAATTAAAAAGAAATTTTGTTTTTGTTTTAATGATTTGATTGATTTTTTGTGTTTTAACGTCCCTTTCAGCAATATTTCAGCTATCTCATGGTGATCAGTTTTAGTGGTGGAGGAAGCTGAAGAGAACCACCGACCCTGGGCAAGCAACTGATAAACTTTATCATTTGCGAAGGTATTTCAGTTACATTGCTTTATTGATGGAGGAAACTGTAGAAACCGCAGAAAGCCGTAATGAAGAAATGAAAATATTTCTCATCACCATAAACAACCTGTTACAATTAACTATTGCAGGCAAGCTGCTACTGTTGATTGAACTTATAATTCCAGAACATTTCCTGGACAAGTTAGACCCAATAAAACTGTATTTCTTATAATATATCCTCTACCACACAGGGAATACCATATTTATTGTCATAGTGCCCACTTCTGTTAAGTAAGCCCTTTTTCTGATATGACCTTTCTTGTATTGTAGCACATTGAACATTGAGTTATAATAACTACAGTCATGTTATTCCTTCCCAATGGTTTCCTTTGGATGGTCACTTTAGACAATTTAGACTTTTTAATATCAGTGATTTGTATTAATAAAGAGATATTTTTTTTTATAGTGTTTATTAAATTACATTACACCAGACTGGCAAACATTTAGACTGAGCTAGATTACACATAATAACATAATAAGTTTAAATTATCAACTGTACAACTCTGATAAGAGGAAGATACAAAGAAATTTAAATGATATTGGTACATATTGTTGTTGTTTTTTTTATAGATACTACTTATATTATCTATTGAATGTTCTTAGTCAATCGGAAGACTTTTGAAATCCACATCATATATTTATTGCCACAATTTTAGATTTGAATAATGTGGAGGGACAAAGTATTTGCTGAAAAAAACAAAGCTATTTAATGGTAATGTTATATTTAATAGGTTCCTATCCAGCCATCAGAATGGCACCGTACGCTGGTTATACCTCAAGGCTGGACATCGTACACTGACAGATTGTTTACAGCAATGTTAGAGGTATGTAAGAAAGAAACGCAGCGATGACAATGTGTTGAAAATCAAAATACATGTACTTCAGTTTGGCAAAGTAACTAATAAAGTAAAATGTGATTATTGATAGAGATTAATTGATTTTTTAGCAATTTTATTAGATGTCTAGTTGGTTGGTTTTATGGTGTTTAACGTCACTTTCAACAATATTTCAGTTATATCATTGCGGTCAGTTTTATTGATGGAGGAAACTGGAGTACCTGAAGAAAACCACAGACTTGTCGCAAGTCACTAACAAACTTTATCACATAATGTTGTATCGAGTACAGCTCGCCATGAATGGAGTTCGAACTCACAACTTTAGTGGTGATAGGCACTGGTTGCCTAGGTAATTGTACGTTACCCTACGATCATGATTATGATGGCCCCTATTAGATGTCCCAGCAGTTCCTGTCCTGCAAATATTTATGGAGTGTCCATATTCTTTCTTACTAATTGAAATAAGTTAAATAATCAATTAATTATTTTATATCTAATCCAATGTACAGTTTAAATTTTTCATCTTTAATGATTCAAAGTAATGGCAGGATGTAGTGCTGATTATTATTTGTTACAAACTATATTTCAACACAATATTTTTTTCTAAAAATTTATAGGGTAGAAATGCTGAGATTGAACTCCAGCTGAAGAGAGAACACATCACACAATCAGAGGCTGAGGACAAAAAACTGGCTGCATGGCTTTGGTAAGTTTAAGAGAGAACACTTGACACAGTCAGAGGCTGAGGACATAATACTGGCTGCATGGCTTTGGTAAGTTTAAGAGAGAACACATGACACAGTCAGAGGCTGAGGACATAATACTGGCTGCATGGCTTTGGTAAGTTTAAGAGAGAACACATGACACAGTCAGAAGCTGAGGACATATTACTGGCTGCATGGCTTTGGTAAGTTTAAGAGAGAACACATGACACAGTCAGAGGCTGAGGACAAAACACGGGCTGCATGGCTTTGTTAAGTTTAAGAGAGAACACATGACACAGCCAGAGACTGAGGACAAAAAACTGGCTGCATGGCTTTGGGAAGTTTAAGAGAGAACACATGACACAGTCAGAGACTGAGGACAACAAACTGGCTGCATGGCTTTGGTAAGTTTAAGATGGAATACATCACAATCAGATGTTGAGAGCAAAATACTGGCTGCATGGCTTTGGTAAGTTGAAGAGAGAACACATCACACAGTCAGAGACTGAGGACAACAAACTGACTGCATTGCTTTGGTAAGTTTAAGAGAGAACACATGACACAGTTAGAAGCTGACAAAAAACTGGCTGCATGGCTTTGGTAAGTTGAAGAGAGAACACATGACACAGTCAGAGACTGAGGACAACAAACTGGCTGCATGGCTTTGGTAAGTTTAAGATGGAATACATCACAGTCAGATGTTGAGAGCAAAATACTGGCTGCATGGCTTTGGTAAGTTGAAGAGAGAACACATCACACAGTCAGAGACTGAGGACAACAAACTGGCTGCATGGCTTTTGTAAGTTTAAGAGAGAAAACATGACACAGTCAGAGGTTGAGAACAAAATACTGGCTGCATGGCTTTGGTAAGTTTAAGAAAGAACACATAACACAGTCAGAAGCTGAGGACAAAAAAAGCTGGCTGCATGGCTTTGGTAAGTTTAAGAGAGAACACATGACAGTCAGAAGCCGAGGACAAAAAAACTGGCTACATGGCTTTGGTAACTTTAAGAGAGAACATGTGACACAGTCAGAGACTGAGGACAAAAAACTGGCTGCATGGCTTTGGTAAGTTTAAGAGAGAACACATGACACAGAGGCTGAAGACAAAAAACTGGCTGCATGGCTTTGGTAAGTTCAAGAGAGAACACATCACACAGTCAGAGGCTGAGGACAAAAACTGGCTGCATGGCTTTGGTAAGTTTAAGAGAGAGAACACATGACACAGTCAGAAGCTGAGAACAAAAAACTGGCTGCATGGCTTTGGTAAGTCTCTGTATATATGACATGGTCAGAGGTTGAGGAGAAACATTGATGGAATGGTTTTAGTAATTGATTACTTCCCTTTGTATAAGCTGATGAGGATAAATATCAGCTTTTGTCATTTTCTTTTTAGTGAAAGTAAATACAAACTTTTATTAATTTAATTGTTTCCATTTAAAAAATATTTTATGTAAAATATAAATTATACACTGACATGGTAATATTTTGAATTTTTTTTCAGGGTAAGAGGAGAGATTGTTGGAATGATCAAGACAGCTTCAAGGTAAATATGATAAAGTGTTTGCAGTATAAGTAATTCCATATGAATGTATTTATGCAAATTTTTGTATTTTATTGAAGTATTTTTTAATAAGGTAATATATGAATGCAAACTCAATGTTTCACACATTTTTACAGGGGTAATCCAGGAATGCAGTCAAACTCAGTATATGCTTTGGCTGGTTTGGCTGTTACTATAAATAGATATGGATCCAGTTTAGACAAGGAAAGTTTGGAAGCAGCTGAAACAAGCACTGAATATATCAGCCAATCTCATTGGTTGACAGTTGTTATGGACACCATCATGTGCCTAAATGATATCAAACACAAGCCAAAGGGAGCACTTTTAGGACTTTGTCAGCAGGTATTGCTCTTGTAAATATTATTTATCACATTATGTTTATTGTGTATTGTACTCACCTGTAGTATGGTAGTTCATCATGAGTTTGAAACGTTATTGAGTCATAAGAAAAACTTCTTACACTTATACTTGTTAAAAAAAAACTCTCATTGAAGGACTAGTCATATCAGAACTAAGATTTAAAGTTGTTCCTATGAACATTTATTTTTCTGATAACTTTCTCACCTGTGCACACCCAGTTGATATTTGTGGTTTTTGAATACCAGTAAAATACCAAATGAATTACAATAGGTCAAATGTAATTGATGCATCAGCTTTTTAAATGATATATTATTATGTATTTTTCGATATGTTCAATGTTAATCATTAAAGTCAGCTGTGCATGATTCGTTGTTACTTAGATTACAACCTGCTACGATGTACCACTTAAGTTGTCTGTCATATGAGTACACGTTTAATGGGTGACATGTTATTGCATGGTGTCTCTTTGCTAATTATTGACTTGACATGTTTTGGAGGGCTTTTATTATTTATTTCTGATACCTTTTGATATCAATTTCAGTCTTTCACTAATGTAATGATTTTTGACTTTTAGATCATATAACATCAAAATCTTAAAAAAAAAGTGTCCCTCAGACAAGAAAATCATCATTTTTATAATTCTGAAGAGGACAAGATCTATTAATGTTTTTCCTATAATTTCATTCCTTGTATCTATTATTCTTTCCTTTCTGGAATAAATCTGGAGTGTTAGCTGTACAATATAGGTCTAAAAGTCTCACTGCACTAAAGTTTTCTTACGCTTGACGTTTGACTGTGTGATATATCACTGTCTACTCTTTAGCTAATCATTACTAAACAATGATGAAACCCATCATTTTGTAGCTTGATGATATGTCGGTTAAAATTTCTGAATCAATTTCAAGTCAGGGAGAAATTGGTAATTTCTTTTGTCTGAGACTGTCTTCTTAGACAATTTTAAACAGATTATTTACACTGTGGGAAACACAACGATAAGTTTATGATCAATTTGACAGATTATTTTTTTTAATAATTGAAATCATATACAGAGTGTTGGACCAATTTGATCAGTGTTACATAGTTGTATTTTGTTATGATAATGATATTGGTGTATGTTGTATGTTGTATGTTGTATGTTGTAGTAATAACGTAGATATCTGAATTAGTGTACACATAACACGTTTCTGTAATAACCTTCATCATGTATGCTCACAGTCACATAGGTGATTTCTTTGTGACCAAGCTAAATTTGAACAAAACAAAATCACTTAAACGATCAGTATCTCTATTATAATACAAATGATTATAACATAAATTATTTGAACCACATCGGTGGTGTAATGATTAGTGTGTTCTCCTCGAGCGCAGAAGATCGTGGGTTCGAGTCCCAATTGGGTCAAACCAAAGATATTTGTTGCTTCTCTGCTAAGCATGCAGCATTAAAGAGAAAATGTAAAGACTGATTGGCTCGGAATCAGGATAATGTGTCCGAGTGGGGCGACATATCTATCTACAAAGCGGACTTCATCATCATTTCATTGAAAAATTGCTGAATTGGCATTAAACAACAATCACTCATAAATTATTTGTAATTTAAAAAGAAAAAGAGTAATTTCTCTTTGAAGTTTTCTGTTATATGTCACAACAAAATAATTTAGTCTTCAAAAAAATGAAATACGAAAAAAAATTGATCTGATTTAAATTCATTAATATTTTTCCAGATTTGTCTTTATTTAAGCTCGACATTGGGCAAAATAAAAATTTACACTCAACTTATCGATTGGTCAATTCCAGGCAACAGTGTGCATATCAAATCTTGTTTAGTGCTTTACCGTTTTTAGACAGATTCAAGCCATATTTATACACAGGCTATATTTGAACAATATCGTAGTTAGTTGAGTTTAAAACCATATAATAAAGTTTGAAAACTTTTGTCCTCTCTTATCATATTCCATCCTGGATGGTGTACAGCTTAGAGATTTTCCATCACTCCACAATCCATTGGTTAATTTAATATTCTATTAGGTATAAGGTTAAATTGATAATGTCATATGTTTATAATGTGTATTTAATCAGATTGTATTACTCTGAAATAAAAACTTGTAGAGATCAGCAGACGACAAGCTACCAGCTAGTACTCTGGCCCAAGCTTCAGCTAGTATAGCTCTTAGTCAGATTGTACCTATCCTGATATCCCATGATTCCTCCAGAGTTCTACCTTGTATCAAGCTGTTGTTGACCAGATTGCCTGGAGTTGGAGAAGGGTCTCCTGTTCTACAATTCCATGCTGGTGTTGGTTTAGGAATGTTCATGGCCAGAATATTTGAAGAACATTTTTCAGATGTTTGTGGTGCAAAGGTAAAAAACTAAATATGAATATTTTAGGTAAAAACAATATGGAAATGTTTTATGTGCATTTGAGCTTCTTGACTTTATCTAATAGCAGCCATAATTAAAAGAAATATATAACATATATTTTGTTCTGAAAGGAACTGAAATTTGAAAGTATAATTGCATTGTAGTATATATTCCATATTTTCTATGAAATATTTCCAATTTTTGCAGATTATGCTAATTAGGCCTATTTTGATTAAAAATAATTTGAAAATCCTCTACTCTGAAACTACTGAGACAAATTAAATCTGATTTGACAGGAAGTTTCTTTGGTTTCCTTTTAAATATATATCTTGACAGCCACTCACTTCATCCTCAATAGCTGTTGCTGCTAAAAATAGAAAATGTCTTCAAGTTGCCAAAACTTCTACAGTTCTATATTGAATTGAATTGAACTCTGATCTTCAAATTAAATACTGTAGGTTGTAACAAAATGTAACCTGTGAAGTGCTTACATTTATAGCTTTATCAATGTTAACATTTGTCTATTGAAGTAGACAAGGAAGCATACCTTGTGTTTTAAGACATTTGAGCATGGAATTTTAAATGGATAATTTAAAGTGTTGTCAGTCATTGAACTTTAATTGTTATGTTGTGTTAAAAATTGAAAAACAAATGAACTCTATGGCTGATAAAATACATGTGTTATTTCTCATTTCATTTTAAATTTGAATTTGATGAAAAAGATTTGAGGTTCACAAACCTTAGGGTATTTCTTTAAATGATTCAATTTTAAGTTGATGTGCACAGTCCTTGAATTGAAGCGAAAATTAGATTGCATTCAATCTTTGAAATGGAAAAATAATGAGAATACGACTCTTGAAATTGATTTACCATAGCACTAAAATAGCCTGTATGTGTTATTCATTCACGTTATGTTTACATTACTATCAAATTTGCATTTTTATTTTATTAATTTTTTTTTTCATTACAGTATTATCGTAAACTAGATCAAAATGTAATTCAGTATCATATATCTAATTATTTACAGATTCATAACATTTTTTTTTAAGGGAATGGTTGAGATTTGGAAAACCCTGGACAAATTTGAAGATTGTTGTTTTTCTTCTGTAGAAAATAGGTAAAATTTCCTTCACTATAATGATTCATATCTTACAATGTATATACTGTCTGAACTGAATAAACTGCAATCCTCTATAAAACTGTCTGAACCGACCCCTGAATAAACTGCAATCCTCTATAAAACAAAACTCTAATTAAAGTCCCAATATAGGTAATCTTTGTTAATTTAACCTGCATAAACTGAACACCTGTCTATTCCAAACACAAAAGTTAGTCTGCAGGAGGTTCTGATTAGACAGGATTCAATGTACAAGGTATATATGATAAAACTAATCAAAAACAATGACCTACTTAAAAGATCAGTATGTCACTGCTAAATTATGGTAGATACATCAAGGTCAAGGTTTTTTAAGTAGAAAGCAGTATGAGAAATGCATCTGAAAAAATCCACTAACCTTCATCTTTGCTGTTGTTTTTTCCCCCTATAAATGACCAAACTCCTAGGTGCTAGTAAGTTATTGACATTTTCCAATTTGATGGTATTTTGATTTTTTCAATTTAAACAAGATTAAATATTTTTTTTAAATTTAAGTAAATCAGTAACCAGGTGTCAATTTCACCAGCGTTCCTTGGGAACAACGTCACTGGAAAACAACAATTTACAAAAAATTACATACAAAGTCTTTAAATGGTTATCTTCAGTATTTTTTCAGTAAAAATATGAATTAATATGTAAAGAAATAAAATAAACAAATTTGTATACGCTATTGCCCTGAAATCATTTATGAATGCTGTCCTTAATTCTTACTGACAATATTCATGTGCATAGTAAAATATATCGGGGAATTTGATCTCAATATTGTTGACATATAGCCAAGTTCATGGTATCCAACAGCATGTCTTCTGACTTATTTTCAGACAAGGATGTTTATTAGGTCTAGCCATGGCAGTGAGTTCTATGTGTGAGGAAGGTAAGACAGAAGCCAGGGCTCATGTCTCTGCTGTGTTTGACAAGCTGTATGGGTTGCTGGAATCATCTCAAGATAAAGATACAGCATACCAGGTAATGTAAAACTCAAGATAAAGATACAGCATACCAGGTAATGTAAAACTCTAGATAAAGATACAGCATACCAGGTAATGTAAAACTCTTTCCAATTAAAAACACAGACAAAATGCTTCTTTTGTAAGTATAATATATATATATATATATTGATTGAGCAAAGTTTTCAGTTTCAAACATGTATTAATCACAAGTTGTTTCGTTAATGGGTTTTTTTTAATATAAAGTTTGGCAGACTAATAAAACTTGTTTCTTATACTGCCTAATCATGTTATTTATCCCATTAACCTACATGACAGTTAAATGAACAGTGCACACTATCCAGCAAAAAACATGCTCTGTACCTTTAATCTATGTCAAACCTTTATACAGTGAAAGCTGTTTAAGTCCAGTTACCTGTACCTGTGGGGCTAACTTATTTGTTTGGTATAGACAGGTAATTTTACACATTGTGTCTATTTGTTTGGTATAGACAGGTAATTTTACACATTGTGTCTATTTTTGGGATAGACAGGTAATTTTACACATTGTGTTTATTTTTGG
>MJUT01051425.1:88362-100396 GCA_002080005.1 Gigantidas platifrons
ACTGTCTATCACAATACAACTATCTATCACAATACAACTGTCTATCACAATACCACTGTCTATCACAATACAACTATCTATCACAATACAACTGTCTATCACAATACAACTGTCTATCACAATACAAATGACTATCACAATACAACTGTCTATCACAATACAACTGTCTATCACAATACTTACTGTCTATCACAATACAAATGACTATCACAATACAACTGTCTATCACTATACAACTGTCTATCACAATACAACTGAATATGGCACTTAACACTCATAGCTTAACCAAACCATCAAAATTGGGATTTGCAAAATCACATTCATTCACCATATTCAGATTTACATGAAATTGGTTTGAATTAATGTTTTTCATGAGTTATTATGTTATATGCAGTCAACCCTGAATTGAGAGGTCATTTTTGGGAGAAAGAAAGTGGTCTTATAAAACAGATGTCCTGTTAAAAGAGGTTCAATTCATATGAAATTTTGTATGACAGGACAAGAATAAGGTGACCTTTAAATACAGGTGACTGCTTAATAGAGGTGACCATATGGGCGGGTTTGCCTATATTGTAGTACTATAATTATCATACAACAGTAGAGTAATTGTTGTATTTCCAGGTCCTAAGCTTTTGTTGTAATCTGGTATCTAGTGCTATATGTGTCTGGACTTCAACCATATCTGTTCCATTTCTGATGATCAACAACAATTATTTCTCCCTTGAACAAATGAGCAATGAAGGATCCCTACAACACAGTGGGGTGACATGTCTACCTGCCTGTATTGAGAATATACAGTGTAATCCCTGGGATCAACTGTCAGCAAATGTAAGTACAATTTAAGTGCCATCCTTCAGCTTAAATTTCAACAAATGTTTTTATCAGTTAGGAACAATTTTAAATATAATATGCACTTCCTTTTAATTTTTTAGATACAGTAATTGGTAACAATAATAAAAACTATGACTGCTAAAGTTATAGATGACCTTATTTTATTTTCTTAAAATAGTTATTTGAATTTCAGGTGATTGACTGGATAAATTTGATGACATCCTCTTCTCATGTCCAGGAAAATACAAGAGACAAATTGAAAGGTTTGTATGGGGCAATTTACTTTGAAATTGATATTTTCTGAAATTTGTATCTTTTTCCAGTTGTTAGTTCACCTGGACTGAAGGTCCATGTGAACTATTGCCATCACTTGGCGTCCGTCATCTGTAAACTTTTCACATTTCAAGCTTCTTCTCCGAAACCACTGTGCCAATTGGAACGAAACTTAGCAGGAATGTTCCTTGGATGGTCCTCTACAAAGTTTCTGTTTTTGTTCCAGTGGGTTATTCAGCATGGCTGCCAGGGCCAATAATATGCTCTGATTGGCTGAAATTTCAAAGATCTTCTTCCCTGAAACTAATGACCTGACTGAACCTAAACTGTAAATGACTGATCATTAGAATGTCCTTTACCAAGTTTCTGTTTTTAATGCCGATCGGAAATTCAAGATGGCCACCACCGCAGGACATAGATTAACATTGGACCCTATGGGAAAATGTTCAAATGCCTTCTTCTCAGAAACTACAAATATGATTAAAGCCAAACTGTACATGAATGTTCATTGGATGGTCCTCTACAAACTTTAGGATTTTTGTTCCGCTATGAAATTCAAAATGGCAGCTACGACAGGACTTAGTTTAATATTGGATTCTATGGGAAAAATGTTTCAAAACACTTCTTCTCCAAAACCACTTGAACAATTGAAACCAAACTGCCCAGGAAGGATCATTTGAAGGTCCTTTAAAAAGTTTGGGTTTTTTATGCCGATCCAAAATTCAAGATGGCTGCCACCACAGGTCATAGTATTAACACAGGACCATATGAGTAAAATACAGAAATATGTTCTTCTCTGAAGCTATTGCACTGATTGAACCGGTACCTAAACTGTGCATCAATCATTGGAAGGTCTTGTACAAACTTTCTGTTTTTTATGTTGATTGAAATTCCAAGATGACTACCACTGCAGGACATAGTTTTTACATAGGACCAATTGGTTCTTTTTATAACCAGGTGAACGATACAGGCTCTTGAGAGCCTCTGGTTTATTTTGTTATAATCAAGTGGCATCTTACTTATGTGTATGTTTATTTATAATGTATTAACTTATACCAGAGATTTTTGTCTCTACTATCTGCTATCAGACAAGATGTAGGTTTATTTGTACTTCTTTAAGGATATGTATATTATTATATGTATATTTCAAGCAAGAGTAGGAGTATTGTAGCCATTACAAAAGACTAGAATGTTCGTCACTACCTTGTTTTAGTTTTTATTTATTACAAAAGACTAGAATGTTCGTCACTACCTTGTTTTAGTTTTTATTTATTACAAAAGACTAGAATCTTGTTTTAGTTTTTATTTAAGAATTGAATGCATTCTTTTGAAGTTTCATTGGGATATGAAAGAGTTGACCGAAGTACATTTTCAATGAAGCGCGGTAGCGCTTCATGTTGAAAATGTGCTTCGATCGACGCTTTCATACCCCAATGAAACTTCAAAAGAACGCATTCAATTCTTATAATTATATTTAAAATACACCAAAATTTAATATAGTTGAATTTTTCGTTGTGAATTTTATTTGTGTTAGATTATTTGCTGTTGGAAATTACTACGCCATTGATTGTTTACATCTGACGTCGTCATGGAGGCACGTGCAAGTTCGTGTTTGAGTTTCATTGGGATATGAAACGTCTCTTTTATAATCATGTGACCACTTCATAGCGAATCATATTGTAACATTTCAATGAAAAACAGAAGTAATGTAATTATATACTAGTATTGTTGAACTTGTTCTCAACCTGAATATAGCTGAAATACAGTTCTTTGGACGTTAAGTTATAATCAATCAATCAATCAATCATGTGTGGTTGGCGAAACGGGATTTTATTCTAAAAATATATATTTTTTTAAATAAATTAGGATGAAAACTTTCCATTGGAGGAGTACTAAAGTAATAATAAAGAAAAGACGAATACAGTAGTTTGTTGTCTTTGTCAATATGAGAAACACTTATAATTATGGCCTTCATTAAAAGTTAATAACCATAATTTTAAAATTGAGAAGGGGTTATTTATCAAAACCAGAAGGGCAGAGGGATATAACTCTTTCTAAATTTAATAAATTTTGATTTTTACTTTTCATGAAGGACAAAATGGCATTGTCATTCTGTGCTAGGCCTTAAACAAAATTAACCAGTTATTTGTTTGACGTGCCAAATTCAAACAGTTATTTTTCACCACATGCATATTCCCTAACAGTTATTAGCACTACAAGCAGTATGACGCAGGAATATTTAGTTATTGCTGAACAGCGACATTAAAAGGAGTTATTTCTTACTCAGTTACTACAGTAAAGTACAATAATATAAAATATAGTGTATTTACAAGTTAACAGGTATATATGCTACAAATGTAAAGACAATGTACATATATTGTATTTATCCTGCAATGTTAAAAAGCTCAAAACAACTGCCAGATTGTCTAAAAACAGCTGAAACCAGCATCGTTCTCATCGTTTTTTATGGTGTCCTCAGTGAAGTTTGCGCTAATACTGTTACCGTTTCTTACCATTGCTCAACATGAATCAGGTACCAGAAAAGCTATATCTTGGTCAATGACTGTATATAACAAAAATGTATCCAGTAAATGCAATTTGATTGCTGAAATGGAATCAATTCCTGATAAAGTATGTTATCTTAATTTGTCATTATTTATCTCTAATTTTCCTGTTTCAGCTTGTGGGTTAATGACAAGACACATCAAAGACTTCCAGAAATCTTCTGTATGGACAAAATATGTACAGGAAAATTTGTAAACTTCCATCAAAATGAAATATGACAAGGCTTCCAGAAATCTTCTGTATGGACAAAATATGTTCAGGAAAATTTGTAATCCTCCATCAAAATAAAATATTACAAGGCTTTGATATTTTATAAATTTGTTGTTCTTTTATCATATGAGGCACACTGTAACAAAACATAAACAGAATTGTTTAGAAATGGTCACATTAATTAGGGACGCCCTATAGTGATCAGTCTGTCTGTGCGTCCGTAACAAATCGTGTCCGGGCTGTAACTTTTTTGTCGTTCAAGACAGGCTTTGCATATTTGGTACGCAGGTAGACCACCTCCAGAAAATGTGTCGCGTACCATTTTTGGTGACCTTCGACCTTGAACTTTGACCTCAAGGTCAAACTGGTCAGTGCATCTGTAACAAATCATGTCTGGGCTGTAACTTTTTTGTTGTTCAAGACAGGCTTTGCATATTTGGCATGTAGGTAGACCACCTCCAGATGATGTGTCGCGTACTGCTGTTGGTAACCTTTGACCTTGAACTTTGACCTCAAGGGCAAACTGGTCCGTGCGTCCATAACAAATCATGTCCGGGCTGTAACTTTTTTGTCATTCAAGACAGACTTTTCATATTTGGCACGTAGGTAGACCACCTCCAGATGATGTGTTGCATACCATTGTTGGTGACCTTTGCCCTTGAATTTTGACCTCAAGGTCAAAGATGATGTGTCGCGTACCATTGTTGGTGACCTTTGCCCTTGAATTTTGACCTCAAGGTCAAATCGGTCCCTGCATCCATAACAAATCGTGTCCGGACTGTAACTTTTTTGTCGTTCAAGACAGGCTTTGCATATTTGACATGTAGGCAGACCACCTCCAGACGATGTGTCGTGTACCATTGTTGGTGACCTTTGACCTTGAACTTTGATCTCAAGGTTAAATTTGATTTTACCGTAACAAACTGTGTCATCTTGTTCATGGCATTTTGATACTTCATCATTGACGCCTAAAGTGATTATTAATTGTCACTAGGGTATATGTTAGGTAAGAAATCTGAGGTTAACATCAGTCTGTCCTTACAAATATTTTACCACAAGTTATTTATGGGGGGGCCCACAGAGATGGATTCCATCTCCATGATATCTAGTTATTTTTGTACTCAAATCACCTCATCTGTGGTGTAAGGGTAAGCATCCTCGCCTGAAGTGTAGAAGATCGTGGTTTTGAGCCCCAGTCCTGTCGAGCCTTGGTATTTGTTGCTTCTCCGGTAAGCTTACAGCATCTCATTAAATTTAACTTGTTCTCTCCATAATAGTGCTGAAAAATTGCTCATTTTGTCATTAAACAACATCCACCCGCTGTACACAAATAAAAAAAAATATATATTAATTTGTTGCAACTGACTTTCCAATTTTTGCTCTCATTCATTTTTCTTTGTTTTTCTTAAATTAATTTTGGAACTAGTTCGACATATTAATACAATATTTGCACTAGACCTGAAAAATTAATGGTAAAGAGTTCATGAATTAACTTGTCATATGCTAGATGTTTAAAATTAACATTTCAAATGCATGTATTCAATATTTTGGAACACCTGACAAGTAAAATTTAACTATCATGTTGCAAATAAACAATGATTTCTTAAACAGTCAGGATAATTTGTTCTTATACAAATGCAAAAAATATTTGCATGTTATCATGATCATCTTCTTTAACAGAATAGTTTCTGTGGGATAATGTAAGTTCTAGTTAACAGATCCTTGGCACTGAATAAAGCTTGGTATTGATTTGGGTATTGTAACCCTAACCATTTTCCACATGCTATGATCCTATCATGCTTTATTATGCCTAGACATTTATTATATATGTAATAAATTTATATATTTTTTCCTTTATCAAACTCAAAAGTTATGGTAATGTCAAACATTTCTATAGATAGACAACCAATGAAAATGTATGAAAAAAAAATGTTTACCATTTAAGACTACAATAGTCAGTGATCATATAATTGTTTATTTCTTTCAATGGACATTATTAGTCTCTGATTACTCCTTTGGCATCATCTAACTGTTCTTGGTTACACAAAATAAAGAGCTAGGGTTATGGTGTTTAAGGCCACTTTCAACAATATTTCAGTTATATTGTGGCAGTCAGTTTTATTGGTGGAGGAAACCAGAGTACCTGGAGAAAACCACCACAAGTCACTGACAAACTTTATCATATAATGTAGTATCGAGTACACCTCGCCCGAGCAAAATAATATGTGGGAAAAGTGTTAATGAACATGATCTACCTTCTCCACAGGGACTTGCTCCCGGTCAATAAAAAGATCGACTATCCACATATATACACTGTATATATGTGGATAGTCGATCTTTTTATTGACCGGGAGCAAGTCCCTGTGCCTTCTCCTCAAACAAACATGAAGGGGCTTGAGAGTTTGGCCATCAAAAAGAGCGATGCTCCCGTTCAAACCCTCATCAAGCTATTTCAAACTATTCGTTTATTTGCATTACTCATGAAAGTGGTAAATTATAAGTTTATATTGATATATTACTTCTTCCTTAAACAAGAGGTGGTGGGTGGTGTATTATTTATGTTGTATCATATAATGGTCTTCGTGTAGCTATTTGTCCAATCTATGTGGGTTTGGTTTTGCGTTAATTACGTGACGTCTGATTTAGAGTGTGATAGACGTCATGGGATCATCGAATTGTTTGACAACAACCAGGGCTGGCCTTAGGAGGTATGGTGCCTGATGCTATTCTCTGTAAAAAACCTGTTGTAAGTACACTTGAACAGTCTAGAGTAGATAACTCCAGTGCGGGGCCTCTTAAGAACGGGGTCCAATTGGCTTAAGGCCGGATCTGCCTTCAACACGTGTACATAATTACATATATTTACAAGACGGAAAAAAACGCAATTTAAATCAAGAGAAGCACAAATAGGGGTTTTAACACACTTTATAAAACGTTTAAGATTGTGTACTTCCTAATTAATAATTTTTAAACCTTTTGAAAAATAGAATTCTATTTTCTATTCGTTACGTGAAGTATTCCCACGATATAACTGAAATATTGTTGAAAGTGGCGTTAAACACCATGAACCAAACCAAACCCGTGACGTATGTTTAAGGTGATGACAGACGTCATATTCATTTCTACAACACCGATTGTGCTAATATTTAATTACAGGTATGTAAATAACTCGTTTCCCCTAATTTCGTGTACATGTCGGTAAATGGATCGAGTGTATAAAAAAAAGAGAAATAAAATCTTTCTTACTGATCATGATGTATGTTGATAGATTAGTTGTTTCCTGTAAAATATTGTTGTGTAATGTGTAATATAATATAACAATATTGTTCTTGTCAATTTTTATATTTATATCAAATACACAAATATTCTTAATGTAAGTTGAAAATATATAGATTTGTAACTTTTGCACACACAAAAAATATCACATTTAATTTCAACATGAAATGATACTTTATTATTTGCCCTTGACAAATCTCAAGAATGTGCAAATAATTTGTCATTATAAATGTGATGTATTGTTGATGACCAGTTTGGAAATACTGGGGTCGATAATATTCTATTATGTGTAGAGAGAAATTTTCTCTTTAAAAAATTAGTGTGATGACTGAATGTTTGATCAGGAAAATAGTAAACCACTTCTCAATGTCACTACAAACTATACAACACAAAGATAACACGACAGAAACTGTGGAAATCTAGAACCTGGGTAATGAACAATAAAAAATAAATATGTACAGATTCACCTCAACACAATAAAACCACACACTATCACACACGCCAATATAGCAGGGAATTTGTTTTTGTAAGAAGGTAAAATCTTAAATTATTCGAAGGATCTTAGTTAACTGACTACACACTAAGAAGTTGGAATTTGTTGGGTTTAGATCGTGCTAATAGACAGCTAGCCAAAACGCTAAAGTATGATGTGCTGGTTATAGATCGTTTGGGCTCGTAGTTAACTGACTACTAGTTAAGGAGACATGATTTGGTGGTTATATATCGTTGGGGCTCGTAGTTAACTGACTACTAGTTAAGAAGATATAATTTGCTGGTTATAGATCGTTGGGGTTCGTAGTTAACTGACTACTAGTTAAGAAGATATAATTTGCTGGTTATAGATCGTTGGGGCTCGTAGTTAACTGACTACTAGTTAAGAAGATATAATTTGCTGGTTATAGATCGTTGGGGCTCGTAGTTAGCTGACTACTGGTGAAGAAGTTAGAATTTGCTGGTTATAGATCGTTAGTGCTCGTGGCTAACTGACTTCTAGTTAAGAAGATATAATTTGCTGGTTATAGATCTTGTTAATTGACTACTCTAAGTTAATATGTACTGATTATAGATCGTTGGGGTTCGTAGTTAACTGACAACTAGTTAAGAAGTTAGAATTTGCTGGTTTTAGATCTTATTAATTGACTGCTAACCAAGAAATTAATATGTACTGGTTATAGAGCATTGCTTTGGGATTCGTAGTTAACTGACTACTAGTTAAGAAGTTAGAATTTGTAGGTTGTAGACCATTTATGATCAGTTGCTAACTGATGTTTAGCTAAGAAAGTGGAATGTATTAGTTGTAGACCATTGCTTTAGGGATCGAGATTAACTGACTTCGTTATAAGAGGATATAATTTTCCGGTTGCATTGTTAACTGTCTTCTAGCTAATAAAGTATAATTTGTTGGTATATCATCACTCTAATTATCGTTAAGTAGATAAGGACGTTTTGTTGCAATTGAGGAAATCTTGATGTTAGCAGCTGTAATAATCTTCATATATAAATTGATCTTTAACAATTTACAAGACCAAAACATCCGTTCATTCTACCACAGAGCGAGGCAATTCCGAGCAAAGTGGTCAACGATTATTTATGGGCACAAATTTGTCAAATTTACGAGAAAATCATTGTCTGTAACGACACCGTCACACACCAGAGAATATAACACAGTTTAAGTAGCGATACACACTTTCCATGTTGTAACCCCTCTAAAACATAGAATGGATAGATTTGCATTTTTCTTATTTCTAGTGTGTATTGGGGTTGTTTGGGGACACGGGAGGTTAATAGAACCACCTATGAGATCATCTATGTGGAGATATGGATTTAAAACTCCTAAAAATTACAATGACAACGAGCTCAACTGTGGTGGTTTTGCGGTAAGTTTTCTTTAATTAATTAGATAGTTATTTTAATTTTTTTATATAAAAGTAAAATTAAACTATAAAATTTCCAGCCCGGTTAATATATTTTTTGTTTGTGCTGTACTTGCAAATGTTCCAGGAACTTATTTTGGTCTTCTATAAGTTTGTGAGAGAAAGCGACAAATCTCTGCTGGACAGTCAAATTATTTATATTGCCATAGTGTAAAACATTTCTCAAGTACTTGGTAATTGGAAGAGTAAAATTCTATGACTTCCATTTAACGATAAAGTATATGTTTTTTAATCGTTTTCATTATTCTGAAATGTTACTTATCTATGTGTAATTGTAAAAATTAAGTCTTGGAGTTTGTGAATTTGATATTTCTATTTATCTAATGATAATTTTTGCTTGTAAAAACACAATTTGTTTTGATTTCAATTTACATTTTTTACACGACTTTATTAATTTTCAGTTGAGTAGTATAAATTATTTCTCCCTTTTTATATCGTGGTCACATTTAAATCTATTTCCAGTTTTTGGTGTTTAAACAAAACCTTTTTTCCATTGTAATTTTGTTTTGTCTAATAGAAATCAGAAGAGTAGAAAATAACATTTAAGAGTTGTTAATACACAGTACTATTGTCAGTCTTTACATTGCAAATGAGTTTGGTTTGGTTTTTATGATGTTCAAGGCCACTTTCAACAATATTTCAGTTATATTGTGGCGGTCAGTTTTATTGGTGGAGGAAACCGGAGAAAACCACCGACCTGCCACAAGTCACTGACAAACTTTATCGCATAATGTTGTACACCTCGCCATGAGCGGTATTCGAACTCATAGCATTAATGGTAATATGCACCGATTGCATAGGTAGTTGTAAATCCAACTACCATATGATCACGACCACGAACGACGACCCCTCACATGAGTTAGTTTAACGATTATTTTAACACAAGGCGAAACGTAAACAGTATCCCCCTGTTATACCAATTTAAACAGAATGCCATATATAGTTCGATATGTAAAAATATAATTTTTAATTTAACATATAGCTCGAAACACGCAGGAATTACAATAGCACCATCCTTATATCGCCATCTCCCCGAAATATACAACATGACTGAATAACACTATTAACAAATGTTAAATATTGTTCGTGAACGAAACAAATGTTTGAACACAGCACATTCGTATTCTATTACACATATACGTACAAAATACAACACATACTAATTATTCGAGAAAACAATTATAAAAAGAAAGAAAAAACGTGGAATAATGGTACAATTTATGACATTATAATCGTGCATTTTTATGCCTCTTCACCTCCGATGAATTACTATTTTATAGCCAAGTCATACTGAAAATGACAACAATTACACAAAACAGACGACAAATGTTGATCTTTACATTTACCTTGAATATCAATTATTATTTAAACGTGGATATATAATTTATATAAGTTTTGAGGGGACGTTTTGTTACAGTTCATATGTGTACAGAATTGTGTTAATACAACAAAAAATCGAAAAGCAGGAGAACGTGTGATGTTTAATATGATTTCTTAAAGGTCAATATAGACATATACCATGCTGGTATACCGAGGTGATATTACTAGTCATGTCAACTTATTCATGCAAATTTTGAAATCTTTGCGACTTCTCAGTCAGTATTTCCTCTGTATCACCCTTTTATATGCTTCGTTTTTAAACGCGCTTTTATCAAAAAGTAGAAATAAAGAGGATGTTTATTATCAGTTTCACTTTGTCGTATTTATTTTATTTGTATGTTTTAACATTCAAAAAATGAAAGGTTTCACCTTTAATTTCACGTTCCACTATTTAGATGATGCCTGTTCACTAAATAATTCTAGGTTTGGTGATTTCGTTGATCGCATAGATCCTATTGAGCTTAAAATAAAGGATACCACAGATACAGATAGGTCTGCTTCATACTTTGACCTACACCTCGAAATTGACAATGAGGGTCGGTTAAGAACGAAACTTTACGAAAAAAGCGTTGATTTCAATCTTCCCATTGTGAACTTTCCATTCATATGTAGCAACATTCCAACAGCACCTGCATATGGAGTATATATCTCTCATTTGATACGATATTCCAGAGCTTGTGGTTCCTATAAGGATCTCCTTGATAGAGGGTTGCTGCTAACAATGAAGCGACTGAGCCAAGTCATCACTTCGAAAGTGTTACGGTCGCCACCATGACCTGGTTGACCATTATGGAATATCTGTCACAAATGGCCACGGATATGTTCCATTTGTCGTAAACACTTCCCAGTTCTTTCCTCGTTCATGATTTATCACCGGGTTTGTAACTAGATTAACACGACGGGTGTCACTAGTGAAGCAGGGACTGCTTACCCTTCCGGAGCACCTGAGTTCACCCTCGGTTTTTAGTGGGGTTCGTGTTACTCGATCGTTTGTTTTATACGTACGTTTTGTAGATCGTTGTTTGTCCTTTTCTACTTTTTTTAGCCATTGTATTGTCTGTCCTTCTTTGATATACAGGTTCAGATTACCCCTGTGGTATCTTTTGACCATTGTATTGTCTGTCCTTCTTTGATATACAGGTTCAGATTACCCCTGTGGTATCTTTTGATCATTGTATTGTCTGTCCTTCTTTGATATACAGGTTCAGATTACCCCTGTTGTATCTTTGATATACAGGTTCAGATTACCCCTGTGGTATCTTTTGACCATTGTATTGTCTGTCCTTCTTTGATATACAGGTTCAGATTACCCCTGTTGTATCTTTGATATACAGGTTCAGATTACCCCTGTGGTATCTTTGATATACAGGTTCAGATTACCCCTGTGGTATATTTGATATACAGGTTCAGATTACCCCTGTTGTATCTTTGATATACAGATTCAGATTACCCCTGTGGTATCTTTGATATACAGGTTCAGATTACCCCTGTGGTATCTTTTGATCATTGTATTGTCTGTCCTTCTTTGATATACAGGTTCAGATTACCCCTGTGGTATCTTTTGA
>MJUT01051425.1:132723-144615 GCA_002080005.1 Gigantidas platifrons
GATTGTAAGCCAGTGGACGTTTCATCTATTTATGTACCCACTGCCGTGGCCATGATTGTAAGCCAATGGACGTTTCATCTATTTATGTACCCACTGCCGTGGCCATGATTGTCAGCCAGTGGACGTTTCATCTATTTATGTACCCACTGCCGTGGCCATGATTGTAAGCCAGTGGACGTTTCATCTATTTATGTACCCACTGCCTATCACCACGGAATGTTGAGATCCTGTTACACGATTGATGTGAAGTGTACTCAATACAGCTTTGTAGTTTATAATTGTGTCATTATTTTTGTCTCTAGAAACTCCGTTTTCTGGTGCCATTAAAACTGTCCGTCACAATATAACGACATATTGCATTACACACTCAAAATCCTAATTCAAATCTTTGCTTACAGAAATAGACAGATGTTCGCAGTATTGCCTTGATGTTTGGTCACAGATATATTTCATATTATTCAAGTCAAGTTATACATTTTATGCAGGATACATATACAGGACAACATTTAATTACCAAAGATTTCATTTATCAATTTCACTTTGGAAACAAAATCAACTCACAGTATTTCTTTATTCTATTCATTGTTAAAACTTTTTGAATTTTCTCGTTTTATAATTGAACATAACTACACTATGTATCATCAAAATTATTTACCATCATGTATTCTGTTTTACTAGTAAAAGGAAATACCTCCAATAGCACATCTATGAAATAGCAATTTGTTTTGACGAAGTATGCTATGAAGCAAATTAAAATTCATAATACAATGTACGTATTTTCTGTTCAATATCTTTTGTTGTTCTATGATACTTTACAATTCTCTACCCGATTCGATCAAATCCATCAATGATTTGCAAAGATTTAAAAAAGAAGTGAAGTGCCACCTGATACATACCAGTGAAGAACGGGAAAGACGTGTCATATCATAATAATGACAATTATATATACATATATATTTTCATAGATAATGTACTTATTTTAAAATTAAGTAATCCCTCTACCCGCTCATGTTGATCTTTTAATGTCCACTTGAACTTTAAGCTGATACTTATAAAGGACCCCATTGGAAATAAGCTGAATGGCTTTCATGGGCTATCCTTGGTGAGAAAGTTCTCAGCAGCTACAATTGGTGGATTGAAGTTTCAGTTAAAGATGGCAGTTTTATGTTTTATTTTTCACTTAACGAGAAATTTTTAAACACTTGTGTATGATGTTGAAATTTTTAAACCTAAATATATTTTACCTTTTACCTTTACCTTATGTTATTATATGACTTCAGATAATGTCTTTTTCTGATTGGCTGACGTCCCTAGTGACGATCTTTGATAAAACATTATAATCACCTCGTGTCACGCGAGGTGAATTTAACATTCCACCAAGGTAAACAAAAGAAAATGTCGTGATCAAAGCTTATTTTAAGGGTGAAAGAAACATATAAAATGTGTCATATAATAAAACAATTAATGACTTTCAATTCGATGGATACCAGGATTTATTAACCCAAGAATAATATATTTACCTCGACCCTAAGGGGGCCTCGGCAAATATAATATTCTTGGGTTAATAAATCCTTGTATCCACCTCATTAAAAGTAATTAATTGTATATTGTTGTAGGTTCACAATCAGGGAATAGTGAATTTCCATTGGCGAAGTACCAAACACTTCAATCCAAAGACTTAATACAGGCGAATGATGTGGATGAATATTAATATTATACAAATACAGACTTTTGTAGAAGTGAATATGAGTTTTTATTGACCTGTAAAATAATATTGACCAAAGCCGAAGGCTGAGGTCAATATTGGTTTTGCAGGTCAATAAAAACGCATATTCACCGATACAAAAGTATGTAATTGTTTTATTACATGTACCACAAGGCTTATGACGTCACCAAGTGGATATCATTTTTATTGACTTCTAGACTTTACTTAGCTAAAGTACGAATATGTAGTCATTATGTAATAAACCTATCTATTAATTGATTTAATTGATAATTTCGAAATAACGAACATAATTTGAATGGATCTGTATATTAGGGACTGAAAAGTTATTTCGAGAAAGCCTAAATTTGAGATAAGAGGAGTAAATAAAAATGTAAATCACAAAGTTTAAAACGGGACTTAAACCTAAATTTCGAGTAAACCGAGTTTGACATAACAAGATCCAACAGAATATAAATGGCCGAAACCTAAAATGTAAAACTAGTGTCTTATACCTACTAACCAGCCTTCCAGTACCACTGTAGTACACAATGTCTACATGTGACATAATCTGGTAATTTAGCTGTATGTCTGATCTTGAAGTCGCTCTTCTTATTGGTTGTAAATTGATATCGTCTACCATGCCCTTTGATCTGTAAGATGTACTGGTTCAAGCATTGCTGGGTAACTGGTACATGAAAGTCATTATGAGGGCATAACTTGAGTTCTAGATAACCACCGTGGTTAGCTGTAATATCTGATACCACTGCTATATATTGTCCTGCTATATATGTCCTAGCTATAATCCCCTTGGCATACCTGTAATTATTTATTTTAATGTGTGTTATTACTACAATGATTAATTTTTAAAACACGTTTTTTTGTCTTAATATATCTTAATAGGTCACTTCACACATACATGTATATGATATCATAATGTAGCGTTGAAAGTAAATGCTTGTCATCATAATCTTCACCTAAAGTCATAATTACAAACAAGCTCTACTATTCATACAAGGCAGACTTTGTGCTAAATATGTAATTATATGTAATTACTCATTTAATTTTGGTTGTATCTTATTCTTTTGGTGATCCACTAACTGCTTACCTTCGGAGGACATGAGTTCATCCCCGTGTTTTAAACAGGATGTGAGTTGCTCAGTCTTTTGTTTTTTTTATTTTGTTTAAAGGGGCATTAGCTACGATTTTGACCAAAAAAATCATATGCTTTGGAAACTGGTAAATAACTTTAAAATGATGAAATAAAGGTAAATATTTCACATTAAACAGCTTATCGAACCATTTGAGAACGAAAATTACCATCGATTACTCATTTGCTTGCAAGCAAATAATTTGCTTTTTCCGTATGCAATTGACCTTACTAGTGACAGGTAAAAACGAATAATTTGTATTTTGTCGCTTATTAACTGCCAACTTGCATGGTTCTTTGTCCGTAATTAACACCGACTAAAAGCAGATTCACAAAAAATAAGAAATAAGTGCATTGTTGTACTGATTTAATGACGATTCGACAAACTTCGTAAAAAATGTCGATAATTAATAAGATGACGTCCATTTCTTGATCGATCTCAAAACACGAGCAGTTGCAGGTTTTTTTCTCCGATGCGCGTACATTTCATAACTTTTATAAGTTACAGAAACACGTTTTATTAAGGCATCAATCATATCTGATAGATTTTATGGGTAACAAAAATTTACGATTTGGCAGATAATGCCCCTTTAATGTTTTGTTGACTACTTTTTCTCTTTTTGTCCAATGTATTCCCTTCGATTTACGACTTCTAATTACCCCTTTAGTATAATCAAACTTTTCATCCAAAGTTTTCAGAATCGAATCATGTCAGAAATCACAGTCCCTGTGACCTATCAAACACAAGAGTACACAATATTGAGGAATTTGACAGGATAAACGTTTATGGAAAACTAGAGAACTTTTTAATGTGAATGAAAAATTATTTGGCATGATCTGATATCGAATGTCGTTAAAAAGGTCAAACAAATGTATAATTTTGAATAGAGCTTTTTGACATTCAGGGGTCGTGTTCTCGAAAGTGTCTTAAGACTAAGACATGTCCTAAGACCATCTTAGGACAAATCTTAGTCCTAAGTCGTGTTCTCGATCATGTCCTAACTTTGGACATGTCGCAAAATTTGTCTTAACTTTAGGACATGTACGGAGGTGTCTTAAGATGGTCCTAGCCCAGAAATTATTATATAATTTGATATTTTGTACCAAAAACGAACTTTAGTTTGTAGAATATGATTGGTATACACCTTTATGCTGTTTTTAAATCTAAATAAGTGAACTATCGATGATTTTTCTATTATAATCTAAACGGCGCACGAGATATCTTTTGTTCATCTTAAATCATTAATTCATTGAAAGTTTGAAATCAGTTCACTCGAAAGTAATGACACAAAAAATCATGGTAATGACTGTACTTCATTAAAAAAGCGTGCTATACATTAGTTGTGTATCGTATATGACCTTCAGAACTACGTATATATAGATAACTGCAAATTAAAGAAAACAAGAATCAGACTCATGGAATGCAGCGTAAAAAGTAGACGAAACTGAAGAAAAAAAACACTTTATTTACATCTTGTATTTTATTATGAGTATGTTTATTAAGTGTTTGTTATATTTTAATATTGGAGCTATTGTTGTACACAATATTTCTATTTTCCTAATCATTGCGTTAACACTTAGGACATAGTTAAGACATCCTAAGTTACGATAGTCTTAAGATAGCTTCGAGATCACTCTTAGGATATGTCCTAAGATGGTCCTAAGACCATCCTAAAAATCGTCCTAAGACATATCTTAGGACAAATCTTAGGATACTTTCGAGAACACGGCCCCAGATTAATAATCGGTTTTAAAGGAATACAATGTAGCTGAAAAGGAATATCAATATAGATGTGAATGATTTAAGATCAAACTGGTTCCAACCCGAACTATATGTAGTAACATTCTAAAATTGTAATAAATTCGACTGTTATGCTGCTTTGACAATTCATATTCTTTACATCTGCAACATATTTGGTACTTTCTATAGATGTACATGTGTAAAGTGACCACATGTTATGACATTTATAGCTCTTGTGATGTCCTTTGTACACGTGTAATGTGTTATTCTAAGTACAGTATTAATGTTCATGCTGATTTATGCGTGAAAATGTTTTTCCTTCTGGACTGTTGTTTATTATCTTTTATTACTCGTCTGTACAAGGATTTCATGTCAAACCTTTATGTTTCATGTACATATATTGTTAACTCCAACACAATCTCCGTGTAGATACGGTGATACAAATCAACACTATTGTTAAAAGTTATGTAGAAATCTGACAAGCAAACATTGTAAAGAGCATAAAAACCATAAAGATCCATGTGTATGTGAAACATTTGTCTGTACCAAAGTCTGCAATACTGCTTTTTATGATATCATTAAACACCAGTATGCTTAAAACCTTTTGTTATGCTCCTGATATCTAACACAACTTGATGTAATCTTTCGCTCAGGCGAACCTTAGTAATCTCTCGGGTTTTTCCCTAGCTGCCTATTCCCAAACCACTGTAGGGATTTTGTTAGGTGTTGTTTTCATTGGTTAATCTAAATTTAATATGGGTGTCAGATGTTAATAGATCGTAGCATATATATATTAATTGCATTTGGAACACTTTGATAACAAAGAAATCGGCCAGGTTGTATGTCTTATGCACCACAAATACAATGACAATTACGGTTTCGTTTTAATTCAGAAGGACACATTTATCTAAAAATAAATCTCACAGTATACTTTGGAATTCGTTTAAAGAACAAAGGATTTTCTATGGTCGATCTATTTTATCTATTAAAAATAGTTCAATGGCTTTGAGGCAAAACTAATTTGAAATGAAATATTATATTCAGATATACTTTCAAACGCACTTTGAACTATGGGTGCATGAGACCCTGTATAACATTAATATAAGAAATGAAACAGGAATGACGAACATTATAACCGACTGTCTAATGCAACTAATAATTTTGTTTTAAATATAATCCAAAGAACATATATTAGTATATTAGTACCGACAGCTTTGTTTTGCTGTTTTACAGACAAAATAAATTGAACTGGAAACGGAATAACAGAACTGACAGAAATAACTAATGATATAGAAATTCCTGACATGCTGCAAGGAGGGAGAATCAGGGGGTATTGACCAATATCCAATGATGTGTCAGAATTACAAATATGATCAAACACTGACAATAGCATGTATGAAAGTCATGAAAGACGAGGATGATAAAACCTGGAGGGAGATTCATTGTACTATAGCGTTACTTAGTTTTAAAACATGACAAGTGTAACTTAAAATGGGGCTGTAAAACACCCCTTTGTAAATCTTGAATCTGAGTCTACTTATAAATACATATAAATACATGAAGTTTAATATTTTACTTTCCGCCTGCCTCGTTGTCTCTTGGACCTTGATAGGGATCACCACATACTCCACACCGACCATGCTGGCGCTCATGTTGATTCTACAAAGGACATATTGTTAAAGACATGAAATCGATTGTTCATATTTCAAACATATTCGTGAACTCTAAGACGAGTCCGAGTAAACAAACAATAGCTATTACAGAATCAATTTAATTGCAAACAATGTTAAATCCTAGTTTCTACTCATTGTTTGTCGTTCTGTGTCCTTAGATCACTATATGTATGTTTCAAATACAAGCCTAATAAAAACGTAGATATATAATTTCGTGCGCATGACACGTTTCTGGAATGAAGTTCATAAGGGGGACGATCGTAGTCAAAGTGCTGCCAAATAATTTAAAAGTGTTTGTGAGCATGAAAACCAAAGGGTCTAAACAAGATAGACAAAATCAGCTAATGGCAGCTATACTTGAGGGAGATTGAACTTTGTTTTGATGAATACTAATGGCAGCTATACTTGAGGGAGATTGAACTTTGTTTTGATGAATAATATTATTTCGGAACTGTTAATTTCAAACATTTAATAACCGATGTCAGTGTCGACTGATTACTGGGCGGATGATGTCAGTGTCGACTGATTACTGGGCGGATGATGTCAGTGTCGACTGATTACTGGGCGGATGATGTCAGTGTCGACTGATTACTGGGCGGATGATACCTTCGGGAACTAAATGTCCGACAATCAGAGGTATCAACACAGTGATAGTATTAAAATGTAGATACCTAATTTAGTTTGCACAAGGTGCTTCAGACATAACCTTCATCAGGTCACGTGGTCAAAAGATTGGAAAGATATATAATGTCTTCAGGAGCAACTAAACCACAGGACTTAAACAGGATAGCGACAGTCAGCCAAGTTTAACTATGCACGATATTTAGATATCTATTATTTAGAAACTAAATTCCAAACATAAAAACACTCAATAAAGAATGTCAGTGGTGTGCTTTTGATAGAATACGACGACACCTGTACAATAGTTTCCTTCCCTGAAAAGAAATTTATAAGAATATGTCTTCACACAGATTGGCTGTAAATATTCTCCCTTTAGACATTTTGTCAGCAATGAAAGCATTCTTATTACCAGTATAAATGAAACAAATTACCGTAAATCCTCCACAGTTTAGTCCATTATCATTGTAATTTGGCTCGGCCCCTGGGTAGTCAAATCTCCACAAGGATGACCGCATGGCTGGCTCTATCATCATCCCGTGACCATAAATAACGGGTAACATTTGTAGTAAAAACAGAACTACATACGTTTCTGATGCACTAACCGCCATAATGATTCCCTCATTCACTTAACCGAGGACATTTCATATAAAACGTGTAAATCTTTTTGACATGTTAAATGTTTTTGGTAATACGAAGGTGAATACAAATTAGCATTAAATAATTATCTAATTAATTAAGACCAGTGAATTGTCTACCTATCTTTCTTCTTAACTTCTATCTGAACCATTAAGGCACACAGTATATATATATAAATATAAACACGTCTTTTGTCCGACAGTTTAACTTTGTCTTGTGTAATACATGTCAAAAAGTTATGAAATACTAAATGTAAAACGAAACAATAAAGAGATATCTAAACATGAAACAAAAATCCTTCTAAAACTGAGGAAAAATGTCAAGGCACGATGCTTTACTACAGTTCTTCATCGAACAGTGGATATCAGATCAAAGTAAATGTGTGGCGGTCCCTATAGTTTTCAGACGAGAGGTACCGACCAAAAAACGATACATCTTTGTCCTCTCATCCACAGGTTCGAGGCCACCGGAAAAACTGTTAGATTTGGACTTAGAATTACTTTCATAAACACCACAATACATGAACTAATACAATCAATAAACAAAGACAGACCTCTCATCAAATTATTTGTAAAAACCACTGGCAGTTTTAAATGGACGTTAATTAAAGGATGCACATGCATGAAAGTTTACAACAAGTCACAAAAACTGCACAGCATTAAAAAAAAAATAACGAACATGCACATTAAGTAGGGGAAAGCATTACTAATTCTATAATTTACGGAAGACAAAGTGCGCTTACAAATCATTTAACAAGGAATAATATGAATAAACATGAACAAAATATTATAGGAATGCCCCGAAATAAATAACAAAAATAATGGGATGATAATAAAAATAATATATACACTTCTTGAACATTTTGTTCTGTGTTAGAATGTTCTTGTATGTATGTAGTATTAACTGTTTACTGTTTACTTATATTTTATCACTATGACATGTAGGACAAACATCTTTTTATATGATAATAGAGTATATATCTAATCCTATGTAAAAAAAAAATACATATGTTTGGCTCAAAAGTTGTTTACCTCAAAAGTCATGTGTCAATTTCCGGTAGACTATTCGAATTCTTTAGATACTCTACTTTTCCTATTTTTTATGATTATGTACATAAGATGCAAGTCATCATGGCCACATATACTGTCATAATTTTGAATTGCGTCCTCGTTCTTGTAAATTATAACGTATGATATTAAAAAGTAAGTATATTTCTTCAATCACAGAATCAATATTTCGCCTTTTTATTTATTTTTTAACTGTTTATTCAGACAGATTATTCTGTATGACTCTTTTTAATATCTATCCAAATCCCCGTAAAATATCCTTTAATGTTTGAGATAGTATTTAAAACAATCAGATGAACGCAACAAACAATGTGGTTTTTTTTCTACATTTAAGGTAATATTACACCAGTTTAGGGTGAAGAAAATGTTTTCCTGAAAATTCAGTTTGGAATACGGCGGTACCTTTACTAAGCTATTCATGCATGTTTCAAGTCGAAATATGTTCCC
Organism: Gigantidas platifrons; assembly: GCA_002080005.1. Taxonomy (NCBI): domain Eukaryota; kingdom Metazoa; phylum Mollusca; class Bivalvia; order Mytilida; family Modiolidae; genus Gigantidas; species Gigantidas platifrons. The sequence continues at coordinate 141,761 of MJUT01051425.1, forward strand.
AACAACTAGAAATCTGCAAATCCATGTGCATGTTTATCATCCTCGACATTGTTGTGGAGACTGATTAACTTTCGGTTGTTTTGTTCTGATGATTGCTGATCATGACCTCGCGAAGAAAACGTTTGGTCCGATGATTGCCGATCATGACCTCGTGAAGAAAAGATAAACAATTATGGATGCCGAGGTAAGCACGCACACATTCCTGACAATGCTTATTGAGGAATCTGTCTGTTTCATGTCGTGTGAACCAATTTTTTTTGTGCAATTATTCTTATGTGGTACTCACGGAATAAATATATATTTTTTTCATCAACTGAACATTGCGCATATAAGCGATAATCTCCCCGAAAGAGTTCAAATTTTGTGTCACGCGCATATCATTTGCATTAAAGTACTGGAAAACAGAATTATCTGCTGTCAAATATTTTGCGATTTACTCTTGAAAGCTGCTTTTGAGCGGATTTTTAATGTTATGCAGTTGATTTTAGTTGTAATTATGTGACATATTAAGTGAAAATATTTAATCCAAAAATTCCACGATATTTGCCTTTCATATTACAAAATGTACTTTAAAGGGATTGAGTTTTGTTTTTCTCATTGGTGAACTTCTCCCGGAGAATCTGAGCATCTAGGCTACTTTTACACCATGAATTGCATGACTATTTCCTTACTTTGATGTATTATTGTATCGCTCAGATTATGTTTTTATTGCTCACGGCAGGTGTTAAAGTTTATCCATTTCCTTTTATGGCATTTTTCAAATCCACAAGTTCTGGTTCTAACATCTTTGAGTACACAGAAAGATCTTATATAAGACTAGGCGCAGGTATAAGAAAAGTTTGCAGAGTTCTAATTCACTAACTGTAAAGAATTTTCTAATACATTCGGTACATATAATATGAAATATTCCAATGATACTGATTCTCATTTAGATTATGTAGTTAATGAATAAATGTTAGAGAATACCGATTGGGCATTCAAAATAGACAATCTAGAGAAACTGGCACCATAGGGTACACAAGACGAAGATAAACAAAACAAAAACACAACACAATATGTGCTGGACACCACTATACGCAAACAAACACAAATAACGTAAATAAGACATGAGTCCTACAAACAACTGGATGTTAACCATTTCACCATTGTCGACTTTAAATCAATATTCTCTGGATGAAATATATACATGTCTTTAGGAATCTCCATGGCTGTGTTTTCATTTCGAACTTCACAATTTTCTCTTTTTTCTGGTTATCTTTCATAATAGACGTAGTACATCCTCATCAATATGTGAAAGTATTTCTATCTGGATACACAGCTGGTTCTTGCTCTAAAGATTGATGTGTGTTTCTTTTCTGTAGTGACTGTTTTAAATGTGATTTTTTTTCCAGATCGAGCAATCTGTATTTCCCCATAGGAGCTTATTTCTAATTTTCTATATTCATATCTTTCCTAATTAAAATTGTTTTCATCAAATCGTATTGGATTTTTATAGGAAATAGACAATTCAAATTTATAAAATCTTCTCTTTTCACATTTTGTAATTTGTCACACACTGAATTCATAAATCTACACACATTGAGTGATTTTACGCTGTCATCTGAAACTGCCAATTCCAAATATACTAGAACTTTAACATTCAAATTGCAAGTGTGAGACTTTATTATTGAGAATTGTTTTCTTAAGCAGGACATTGTGATGCCGAAATCTGGTCATAAAATGAAAAACAGAAAATATCACACTGTCGGAACAGTTCTAAAATACCACACTGTCGGAACAGTTCTAAAATACCACACTGTCGGAACAGTTCTAAAATACCACACTGTCGGAACAGTTCCAAAAGTCTAATAGAAAAACAGGAAATACCACACTGTCAGAACAGTTCCAAAAGTCTAATAGAAAAACAGAAAATACCACACTGTCGGAACAGTTCCAAAAGTCTAATAGAAAAACAGAAAATACCACCCTTTCGGAACAGACAGTTCCAAAATTCAATACCACAATCGCAGAAAGAGGCAAGATCGTTACCCCTAACATATAAATAAGGTGTAGTAAATAGGCACAATTTACGATACCAGTACTATAAGGTATTCGGTTAATGTCAGAAACAACAGTTGATAGGGTTTCTATTGATGGCTTGCCAATTAGTGTTGATGGCTCCTTGCAAAATCCAAACTAGCAAAACAAAATGTCGCTACAATGTTTTCTTTACTGTGAAATCCAAAATCATCTGTAATGTACATGTAGTGTCTGTTAGAGGACATGTACATAGATCATTCACCAATAATAAAGAAACGGATGAGTAGGTGTGGTTGTAATCCTTACGATCGGAAAGCAATTCTTTCTTTACATGTCCCCTCTTGTTGTTTTGTGCACTTTTTATCCTCTACTAAAGTGTATTCTCTGTTCCACATCTCATCGTTCATCGCACCTGGTATGAAGCTTAAGCTCTCAGTGTGACACCTCCTGTATAAATTACTTCACCTTCATCTAGCTTAATATTTACAAATCTGGGCTTCATTTTGCCGATCCGTTGTCCTTCCTATTGATTAAGCTAAAAGTATAGTTTGACTTCAATCTATATTTCTTACCATTTACCCAACTTTCATCGCCACTATAACTACGTATGAATAGTCCAATTTCATACTTTCTGAATGAGGAGTAAGGGAATCAAACAAGTAGCCTATGGGTGTTCAATAAAGCGTAAGTTCTTGAAGACATGTTTGAAGATATCAAAGGGGTGATCGGAAGTCGTCAATAGACGGACAGACAGCACAATGGGGTAATCAAAGGGGTGATCGGAAGTCGTCAACAGACGGAGACAGCACAATGGGGTAATCAAAGGGGTGATCGGA
>MJUT01051425.1:150774-190184 GCA_002080005.1 Gigantidas platifrons
AATGATAACATAAACATGTACTCTTTATCAGTAATAAATGATAACATAAACATGTACTCTTTATCAGTAATAAATGATAACATAAACATGTACTCTTTATCAGTAATGATAACATAAACATGTACTCTTTATCAGTAATAAATGATAAGATAAACATGTACTCTTTAGCAGTAATAAATGATAACATAAACATGTACTCTTTATCAGTAATAAATGATAACATAAACATGTACTCTTTATCAGTAATAAATGATAACATAAACATGTACTCTTTATCAGTAATTAATGATAACTGAAACATGTACTCTTTATCAGTAATAAATGATAACATAAACATGTACTCTTTATCAGTAATGATAACATAAACATGTACTCTTTATCAGTAATAAATGATAACATAAACATGTACTCTTTATCAATAATAAATGATAACATAAACATGTACTCTTTATCAGTAATGATAACATAAACATGTACTCTTTATCAGTAATGATAACATAAACATGTACTCTTTATCAGTAATGTCCTCAATACATCTTATGTCATCATATTTTGAAGTGTGATTATTATGTCTTATTTGTTTGTACATAAACTGATCATAAATTTTATTTCTTGACTGAATTCTAATTAAAGGTTAAACGTAAGTAAGTATCTCCCATGATCATATCATGATTTCCTTTTTTATACTTTCAAACCTTGTTCCATAAAATATCAATAACAATAACAATGTACTAAAACATAGATATTTGAACTTTTCATTATATTTAACTATTGTAACTCTGTTAAAATCACACACAAAATACGAAACAGTTGTTAAAGTGTAACCATTATATGACCATAGTGGGTATCAATAACTCTTTTGTTTTAATGTAAATTATCCCACTGAAATCTTAAATGAATTATAATGTTAGAATAAAATACATTTACTTTTACTTTTTGTCATTCCAACGAGGACAATAATAGTAAATTACACAAGTGTACATAGTAAGTATAAGCATAATATGACATACTGTATATGAAACTCTCTATATATGTTTTGATTATTATTACAACCATATATTTGTTATGTCATTAGCTAAACAGATTTTAGCTATGCTAGCTTTAGGGTTTTTGTGTTTACCATCATTATCAGTCATATCGTGAGTAGCAGAGGTTCTTTACGACCGTTGGGTACCGGTATGCATCACATTCGTTCAATACTATTTTTACTACCACTTTCAAAGCTACATGTATTGTACAACTCATGTTTGGTAAACAATGTTACAAATCCGCATGAATACAAACTTATCACAATCGTCTTGGATATTATTTTTCAAACCTGTTGGTATTAAGAAAGACGAAATAGGCAAAAGTTCCTTTCTGAAACTATCGTTTGCCAACAAAGGTCTTGATGGCAAATACCTTAGGCAATATCCTTCATCACAAATCCGTCAAATCTAAAATTCCACCATATTTTAAGGAACAGTCCGTGCCTATAATTTCGTATGCCATACCAATAGCATAAAAAAAATAATTGCAAAAACGTGTTGCCTAATCTCAATATTGACGATTTAAAATCTAAGCCTCCTGATTGCACCTGTGGAAGTTCCCCTTTCACGTATAATTCAACTGGCCACGTTATAACTGGTGACCTTAAATGTATCAACAACACCTCTCTACAGATGTGTTCGCCAAAGGGCCTAAGTATCGTGAGGCTAAATCCATAAACTGGAAACATAACTTTAAAATACTTGTATATAGATTCCGTCGAGGATTATGCCAGACAATGGGCAAAACGTGAAAAGGAGGACTTTCCGAATGGGTGAAGAGTGTGAGGTCGCATATACAGATTAGAATTTAAAAACTCAGTGTGTCTATGAGCACTCGCTCTACGTCAATCTTTAAAGACCCAAATGTTGCTAAACACCTCTCTCTCCTTCATGACAAATATGTTATTGTCTCCGCCGACAAGGCCACTAACAATAATGTTTTTGTGTGTAAATCACATTGCATAGATTGCTTGATAAAGGAATTAGGTATTGACAATTCACTTGGCAACCCTTCATAAACCTCGACGACACTTACGAAAGAGGAAAACCTGGACAATCATAGGTCTGTTTTATGTTCCTTTGGAATTTCAACCAAAGATGAAGAACTGGATCTTCCTCATTACTGGATTCCTAAATTACACAAGTGTCCTTTCAAACAGCGCTATATTGCTGAGTCTGCCAAATGCTCCACAAAACCTCTTTCCAAATTATTAACATGCATTCTATCGGCAGTCAAAATCGGGCTTCAGAGTTACTGGGACACTAGCTACTCTTGTTATATTTGGTGGACGTGTTTTCAACAGACAGTTGGCATACATATGGGTACAAACTGTGCTCCTGTTCTCGCAGACTTGTTCCTTTATTCGTATGAGGCAGACTTCATACAGGGGCTTCTAAAGAAAAACAAAAAGAAGTTAATTTCACATTCTGCTATATAGATGATGTTCTTTCACTAAATAATTCTAGGTTTTGTGATTATGTAGATCACATCTATCCCATTGAGCTTGAAATAAAGGATATCACAGATACAAATAGGTCTGCTTCATACCTTGACATACACCTCGAGGTTGACAGTAGGGGCGGTTAAGAACGAAACTTTACGACATAAGAGATTATTTCAATCTTCCCATTGTGAACTTTCCATTCATATGTGGGAACATCCCAGCAGCACCTGCATATGGAGTATATAGCTCTCAGTTGATACAATATTCCAGAGCTTGTGGTTCCTGTCAGGATTTCCTTGATAGAGGGTTGCTGCTAACAAGGAAGCTACTAAACCAAATGTTCCTCTTAGGTAAGTTGCAGTCATCACTTCGAAAGATTTACGGTCGCCACCATGACTTGGTTGACCGTTATGTAATATCTGTGTCACAAATGACCACGGATATTTTCCACTTGTCGTAAACACTTCCCGGTCCTTTCCTCATTTATGACTTATCACCGGGTTTGTAACTAGACTAACACGACGGGTGTCACCAGTGGAGCAGGAACTGCTTATCCTTCCGGAGCACCTGAGTTCACCCCCGGTTTTTAGTGGAGTTCTTGTTACTCGATCTTTAGTTTTATATGTATGTTTTGTACATCGTTGTTTGTCCTTTTGTACTTTTTCTTTTGCCCATGGTGTTCTTCGATATACGGATTCTGATGACCCCTTTGGTATCTTCAATCTCTTCTTACAAACAATAGCTTAAGTGGGTATTTAAAAAAAATGAAATGTTTCATCTCACACAGAAACGACTTTGTACGTTACACAATGTCTTGTATTGCTTCAGTTGTCATCTTTTGTCAATCTGAGGGACTGAACATTAAATAGTTATATGGAGGCGTCAGGAATTGAGAATTATACTTTAATACTGTGATTAAATAATGCTAATTCTAATTACACTTTAGATGTATCATGAAAGATTTAGATCTAGATCGAATAAATAATCAGTGGCTGTGTATTATTTCAGAATATGGGTTGTTGTAATGGCAAGAATAACATGACTGGGATCAAAATACCAATAGAAATCCGTCCTCCATACAAAGCATTATCACTGAAGTACAAGTTTGATGTACCACCTGATGCCGGTGTCTGGACAACAGGTTTAGCTATAACAGATAAAAACCAGATTGTGTTGTGTTTTCGAAATCAATTCAAACTACTTATTTTTGATGTCGATGGTGAATTCAAGCAATTGTGCGAAATGGCAAATAGACCCTACAATGCTGCAATAATACCAGACTCTTCACAACTTTTTTAGTAACAGGTAATTTTTGTTATTTTATTTAAGTATAGAAACTTAATTGATTGTTGGTTATATCTTTCTGTTACTAGAATATTCTTGAAAAAAAACTGTTTTTTCATCTTCTAATTGACATAATTGTGAAATCTATAAATTTCACAGAAAATCTGGAATACATTATGAAGATGTCATATAAATGTTTGTCATGTTTGTACTTCCATCTTGAAACAAAGTTCTTGCTACTTTAACGAAACTAATGTTTTAACAGGAAAGTTTGAAAATATCAAATGGGTAATCAGAGCCGTACATCGAAGGACAGACAGTACAATGGACAAACAAGGTCAAGAGGAGAGAAATATATTACGACAGTGAAACAGATACATAGTCATCTGTGGGGCAAACACTCTGTAGTGATCTACAAGTTCATATTGTACCACCGTAAATACTTCAAGATAACTAAATATGTTGTATCAATAACCATGTGTAAGTAGTTTGCTCATTGGGTGAGATAAGCATGTGGATCTGGGATGGTGCCTAGTTTTTATAGGAAAATGTTTAGACGGTAACATGCTTTCCTAGCTACGACACACACCTTTCCACCCTAAAATATGACTGGGCAAAACATGTTGATAATGGGAAACAAATTAAACTCACCAATAACTACAATTTAAATTAAATGGCTATGGAATATCTGGAAAACACTTGGTTGGATTTGTTCTTAGTTATGTTTTTATATTACCGTAATATAAACAGACTGCAGTCAGTGGTAAGAAATCCGAATGGTTATGTATAATTAGTCATTAAATGTGGCGAACCTCAATGCACAGTTCTGGACACCCATGTTTAGTCTGTACATCAACATTTTGGATAAAATACACACTGAAATCTGCCTTGTTTTGTTTGTTTGAAGACTGTTAGATTTTATTTGGTTAAAACCTAGTTGTTTATACTGTGCTTTTCTTATATTTTAATTTGTACTATGCATGGACTCTTGCTTTTTGTGCTACATGTATGCTTGTTTTATTTGTGTTTATTTATTTTAATGTTTGCATAAAAAAAAAGAATGGCAATATTTTTAAGAACGACTACTCACTATGACCCATATATTAAATGACCTAAATTGGAAGTCACTAAAAGATAAAAGGCAAGAGAGCAGGATTATATGGATATGCAAACATCTCCACTACAGACATCAATGTAGACAACAGGAAAAAACCAGTACAGACATCAATTCTATATACCACATGCACGAACAGATGCTCTTAAATAACACTTTATCCCCAATACCATTGGAACAACATCAACCTAATGATACTAGAGAAATCAGCTAATGCAAAAGGCCAGTCTACTTTCTCCAAAATTATCAGATCCCAACAAAATAACTAAATTTGGACATTTTAAACATGGACAGTGCACAAATGTCTCTTGATGTGGCACCTTTGAACAATGAAGATGATGACATGAAAAAAATGATACAACAGATGGGGTAAAAAAGATTTTGTTTGTAATAATGGGAAACCTAAGAAACCTTCTCATTAAGAGCTATTGTTACATTACAGACAGAGTATGGTATTCTACATACACCAGGCCAGGGCTTTTGTGGTCGTATGGTAGTTGGATTTACAACTACCTATGCAATAAGTACCTATCACCAGTAAGGTTGTGAGTTCGAATCACACTCGGGCGATGCGTACTCGATACAACATTATGTGATAAAGTTTGTGGCAGGTCGTGGTTTTCTCCTGGTACTCCGGTTTCCTCCATCAATAAAACGGACATATTGTTGAAAGTGGCATTAAACACCATAACCCTACATGAGGCCCCTTGTTTATGTTCCATCCCAGTGGCAGGTTATGTATTTGATTGGTCTTGCACAACTATTGAATACAATTAAAATAGGTCCTTTTTCTTTATCCAAGTTTAAAAATTCTCAATATATAATTTAAACATATTTTATTCAGAAAAGTACTGAAAAGGATTGGATAGCAGGACTAGCCTATATATATCATCTCCTCTCAATATATGAAGTATTTATTGCTCAAAGATGCAAAAATATTTAAATGATCTTGATTTTACTCTCCAAGTAATGAAATGTTTTACCAAACATCCATGGAATATATGTACTTGTTTTAAATATATTTTAAGGAGTGTCTCCCAAATACACACTGCTACATTAACTATGGACCTCAAAATTATTACCCATAGATTTATATTTAATAACATACATGTAGGAACTAATGTTTATAATAAATAAGTAATATATTGTGGTGAATTCCTATTGGTAGACAATCTGAGTAAAACAATGTGCTAAATACCCAGTACACTACATTATCATCCGACACAGTTTGATATAACTTTTTTTTTAAAGGATTTTCCTGAACTCCCTCTAACAAAAACCTGCTGGAAAGATTTTGCCAGATTTGGTCAGTGGCGTTTGTAAAGCTTAATCTAAAGTTCGTCTTGATGTAATGTAACACTAAGTTGTATCATACGTTGATTGAAAGTAGTATACCGTTACCTAACATACAGTCCAACCTCTTTATGTCGTGGAAGTCCAAGGGAGCGAATTTGCTTCAAGTATTTGAGTCATTTGGGATAAATTAAGCTAAAAGGCTACTACAAAAGAACCAAATATTTAAATGGAGCTATCTGAGGAAATGACTTATCTGAATTTGATGGTTGGTTTGGATGGTTTATGGTGTTTAATGCCACTTTCAACAATATTTCAGCTATATCGTGATGATCAGTTTTATTAGTGGAGGAAACCGGAGAAAACCACCGACCTGCCGCAAGTCACTGACAAACTTTATCACATAATGCTGTATCACGTACCCCTCACCATGAACAGGGTTTTAACTCACAACATTTGTGTTGATAGGCACTGACTGCATAGGTAGTTGTAAATCCAACTACCATACGATCATGACAACGACGGTCCTTCTGAATCTGAAATAACGAGGTTTGACTGTAAATGATTTGAATAGGATTGTACTGGTAGACTATCAAGGACTGGTATTAGTACAATTAATACCTTTTGATAAAGATCATTAGAAACTGAATTTAAAAAAAAACCAGGTATATCACAAATCTTTATTACATATCAAATAAGTCTGTACACTGTCAAATACGATTATAAAGAATTCAAACATGCTGTCAAAACAATCTCAATACATACATTATCACAAAAATAAAGTCTTCTGTATATCTCTTTACTAAGTCATAAACTAGTTATATCCACTTCCTTGATAGATAGTAAAACATAGTAATAAATCTGTTATCTCTGATATACACTAACTGTGATACCATACACTAATCCTTTAATGTCATACATGACAATTTCTCCTTTCATCTCAATGACTTGTAAAAACAGGGAATAGTTTGTTTTGTTTATAAAAATCCCTAGCATGTTATATAATTGATTAAAATATTTCAATGGGAGATAATTCATGATCCTGTTGCACTACCATCAAAGGGAGACAATTCATTTCATTTCACTGTGATGACAATATAAGTTATCCTCTCTTCCCAGGCAGTCCCATTAACACTTGGAGGAAATGTAATTCATGATCTGCAGCTTTAATAAAATGTTCAGCAATCTGTATTTATACCAACATCAACAATCGTCTCCCCATGTTATCATGTCTTTCTATGGTATTATTGGCCAATCAGAACAGCTTTATCAACACATTAGAACATTAGAATGGACTTGATAATATCTTTTCTACATCACGTGATCTTGACAGTCTTTGGTATGAAAGTCTGATGACTCTTTTCACTCTCTCAAATGTATGTTCATCATAACAACTTCTGGCTGTATTAGTCAAGTCGAATGGCTCTGTAAAAACAAAGGGTATTCATATATAATTGTTACCTCATGAGATGGTCAACAGTTTTCAGTGTGAGGTTTTCCTGCCCACTCAAGACAGTTAAAAAAATTCAGTGTTTCTTGCCTACATGAGACAGCCAACAAACTTATTTTCACATATTATTATCTTCCATAAAAGTGGTAATTTATAGTGTAATTTATAGTGTGATGTTTTGGAGAAACTTTAATGATAATAATTGATATCAAATAAGTGTTTTATAGTATTTACAAAAAAAGATGGTAGAGTCATCCCTCCAAGTATATATCACTTATCATGTTTACATACCTTCTATATTTAGACATTTCCACTGTTTCTTATCTTCAGTTTGATTGACAGCCATATATTTCTGAATTCTTGTTCCAGTTCTTACACTAATCACATGACTGTTAAAACTGAAAAATTAGCACATTTTTTGGTGTCATTATTTGATTTACGATATTAATATTAGGTAATCCTAATGTGTCCTAGTGGAGCGACATGTCTGTCTGCAGACTATGGTTTCTGTGTGCTAGTACTATAAAACTCCAACTAAGCGGGTTGGTCTAGTACAAAGCAGAACTCATCATTATCTCATCGAAAATTAACTAGTTTTCTTCATGATATAGCTGAAAAATTGTTGAGTTGGCGTTAAACAACAATCACTCACTATTAGGTAATCCATATCAACGTGTCTAAAGGTTCTTATACATGTAAATCATTTATTTATATTTAGATACTGCCCTATAGGTTACCTATTGTGCAAAAACTAATATTACTCCTGGTTCATATTCTATGCTGAACAATAGGCTTTCTACTTACTGTGACAAAAAGCTGTCTAGATATTGGACAATAGCAGAAAATATGTACCAAAGACAGTTAATGGGTATATCTTTTACAAATGGGTACAATTTAGGTCTATTGATTTGCAGGCACAAGACTGGTCACCAGTTAAAATTTATTTTATTTCAAATTAGTTATTTTTAATATGCTAAAATGCTTGTACTTTTTGAAAATGTATCCATAGTTAATTTTTTGGTTAAAATCCTGTCTTCTGAAATCTCAAAATCTGGTTAAACAAATGGTGACACTACAGAGACACTTTATTGGAAGAAAACTGGTTGATTTATAGAGCTATTGTCCAATTATAAACTGTATTGGTGGTATAATGCTCACTGGTGTGGTAGATCATGGGTTCAAGCCCCAGTAGGGTCAAACCAAAGACTATAAAATTGGTATGTGTTGTTTCCCCACTAAGCATGCAGCATAAAGGAGTAAAAGCAAAGACTGGTTGGCTCAGAATTAGAATAATGTGTCCGAGTGGAATGACATGTCTATCAGTAGACTGTTGTTACAGTGAGTTAGCACTATAAAAATCACACTAAGATTGTTGGTCTAGTACAAAGCAGATATTATCATCAATTCATCAAATATAAATTGTTCTCAAAATGTTACAGCTGAAAAATTGGTCATTTTGTATTAAACAACAATAACTCTTTCACTAACTCCAATTATAAAAGTGATTAACACATCAGTCCCAAAGTATGTAATATAGACAATATACTTACTCAAAATTATTGGTATAGTATTCCAAGAATCCCAGGAAAAGGTCTCCCATTGTCTGATCATTTTTACTTTTGTACTTAAGTTGATGATCAAATCTCAGAGCTCTTATATCTGAATTACAATGGAAGACATCCTGTAAAAGATTAAACAAATCTCAGAGTTCTTATATCTGAATCACAATGGAAGACATCCTGTAAAAGATTAAACAAATCTCAGAGTTCTTATATCTGAATCACAATGGAATATATCCTGTACAAAATCAAACTAATCTAAATAACTGTATTGTAAAATCATCATCTAGGAATTAAATTGATCTTTGTAATCTAAGATGTATCAAATATATCCTGAGGATGAGGACATAAATGAATGCCTCACGTTTGAAGAATGCCACATTTCTCGTAGATTACTTGCAGTATCTTTTAAAGGGCAACAACCTGTTAGGAGTGGTTGTTGGTGATCTGTTGCATGGCAACACTTCCTGACCCTATAAATGATCTCCCCTTTCAGTCATAGCATCAAAACAATGCCCCCTATTGTCATCTTTTTAACTAAAAACTTATATAGTATTTACAGGCTTGTTCTCATCATGATCATTGCTGAAATACTGCTCATAAAAACTGACATAGCATTTCCTATATTGCGAACCCTCAAAGTTTGACTCGCTAAATCGAATTTCATGTCTCTTTTTTACCATGACTACATTTAAGTAAACTGTAGACTTACTTACAGGATATGATTTCTGTAATGAAGGAAGAACTGCTGGTTTACAACCATCTGTAATAGTCAAAAAACACATATAATGGAATTATTTCAAATGGTAAAATATAAAGAAGTCAACTGTTTTATAATATAAAAGTAAGGAATTCTGTAAACCCATGATCTTGGTTAACAGTGACAGAATATCTGTGTCACAGATGATCACGTATATCTTCAGTTCTCTTTTCCTCGTTCATGTTTAATCACTGGATTTTAAGCATTGTGGAGCAGGAAATTGCTTTCCCTTCCAAACCAGCCAAGTTCACCCCCAGTTTTTAATGCGGTTTGAGTTAGACCACGAAAGCATTTGCTAAAAAAGATTTTAATAGTTTTTCAGGTTCACTCGGACATTCGTGGCTACTCAAGTGACTTCCCATTCCATAGTTATTTAAAAGAGTCAAAAAATGTTTTAGGCAATCAGAGGCCAGGTCAGTCAATTTGAATTTTAAAATTGCTTCAATGGTAATACATAAATTTCTAAAAAACCTCATAAGAGAACAGTTCTGGCAAATCTTGTGAATTGGAATGCAGTTGTTCTGGAGGAAATGTCAATAAGTCTTAGCCAATCAAGAGGCCGGTGCAGACAACTTGAATTTCAAATTTTCTTTCCTTTAAGTAACAACATTTCTTATTAACATCTAGAGGAACCTTTCTGGCAAATTACATGGTGTCTGAAGAATATTGGTGCCTTCGTGGTCGTGATTGTATGGTAGTTGGATTCACAACTGCCTAAGCAATCAGTGCCTATCACAACTAATGTTGTGAGTTCGAATCCCACCCAGGCGATGGTCTACTCAATGCAACATTATGTGATAAAGTTTGTCAGTGATTTCCTCCACCCATAAAACTGACCACCATGATATAACTGAAATATTGTTGAAAGTGGCGTTAAAATACCATAAACCAAACCAACCCAAAAATAATGAAATATATGGATTGTTTATAGGTCGAAAAAGTTTTCTCTTTTGTCACCTAAATGTCATTTTTGTTTAAAGGTTGATCTATAACTAAAGAAAATATCTTCAATAGTTGAGCCTTGTTGTGCTAAGATAAAATGGACTGTCAATAATATTCCAGTAATCTGAAGATAAGTCAACAAGATGTTGCATGCTACGTCATGCTAAGAATACCCCCACTCGTTCATTTGCAAGTCGCACGGTAAACAGGAAGTAGATGTGCGGTAAACCTGGAAAGGGGAGACACGGTACAAGTCACCATGCCAAAGCCATATATCAAATATAAAATCATTTCTTCCAGCAGAAGTTAAGATATCTGTTACGAAAGTGTGAACGGACGGATGGACTAATGGACGGACGAACAAGGTGATTGCAATATAGCCCCCTCTCTACGAGTGGGGGTATAATTAAGCAACTATCTAATAATAGAACACCGACAACCAAAGTAAGAAAACAACTTAAATAAGTTAAAATATTGAGGTATGTTCATATCATATTTAAATTTCCTCATACTTACATTGTAAGTAATGGATGACCATGAGACACAGTGAATAACTGGATATTGTCATCTTCCTGGCATCATTAATGTCATGGAAACGTGACCACATTTTAATGTATAACATTAATGGACGCACTCGCCAATCCACTGAAAATAAATGAAGGATAAAATACTACATGCTTAATACAGGCTAAATAATATTATAAAAGAAAAAACTATATGAACAAGATGTTGCACGCTACGTCGTGCTAAAAATATCCCCACTCGTTCATTTGTAAGTCGCACGGTAAAAAGGAAGTAGATGTGCGGTAAACCTGGAAAGGGGAGACACAGTACAAGTCACCATGCCAAAGCCATGTATCAAATATAAAATCATTTCTTCCAGTAGAAGCTGAGATAACTGTTACGAAAGTTTTCATTACGGAAAACATGAAAAATTCTAAGTCGCAATGTAAACAGGAAGTAGATGTGCGGTAAACCTGGAAAGGGGAGGCACAGTACAAGTCACCATGCCAAAGCCATATATCAAATATAAAATCATTTCTTTCAGTAGAAGCTGAGATATCTGTTACGAAAGTGTGAACGGACGGACGGACAAGGTGATTGCAATATAGCCCCCTCTCTACGAGTGGGGGTATAACAAATAAATAAGGCTGTGCAAAACACAGAATGATACGATCACAGCATGTCAGCAAAGGAAAATTGAACACAGTAATTTGCTGGACCAACTGTATTTTTGACATATGTCTATAGTTTTTTTTTTAATTTTAAGCATTTGTCCCTTTTAGTCCACTTTAACCCCTTTATTCTTGGAAACCATCAGATCTAGCAAGGTCAAATCAGATTGTAATAAATAGGCAGGGAATATTAGAATATAATTGTAAATAATTCAACATTAAACTCCTGAATTCAATATATACATGTAATTAACTGACATTGACATGTACATTTTGCAACAACTAATATCAAATAAAAAGGATTACTATAGTTACTTCAACATCTATTTTAAGGGTTAAAATACTTACGCATACAGTAATATTTGATGAGATGTGTATTTCTAATACCAACACTGTTATTTACATTCAAATCACATTCAACTTTACTGAAATAAACAACATAAAAGATACAGTTATAACACAGAAATTAATACTATAATTCTTATAGAATTAATGTATATTGTTTTCGAGCCTTTTGATTGGACTAGAACACTGTCAACTGTTTCTTTTTGATCCGTTCATAACTCGATGAACTTTTGCGTGCCAGAACTACTTTTTTGTGTAGCCAATGTAAACAATATGGCGGCCGCCGACAGGAAACTAAAGATATATTACTCCACAATACACAACTCTGGAATGTAATGGTTACATGGTAATAGTGAGGGTCTCAATGAAAAATGACAAAAGTAGGGTAAAAATTCAGATTCAAAGTTTATGTAAAGTTTGTGAGTGCATCGGCAACATTTACACATGCATTAACTCCTGAAAAAAAGCTTTTAATCCTATAGTGAAACCTGTATCAGTAACCACAGCTATTATTTAGTGGTCTTCCGACAATTCTCCTTTTTCATTGGACTTATCCACAAGGCTGCATTACGTTACCACGACTTTTAAAAAAGTTTCATTACAGCGACATACTCAAAAGAGGTTTATGACTAATTGATATTAATATGTTGGAAGTATCAGTTATCATTTTTTTGTCCTAATAATGGTTTTAAACCAACAGATTTAATCTTCTTAGCTAAGAATCAATGAACTACAACCATTCACTGGCCCTGTTATGGGACAGTCCATGTTTATATTGTTGTTCATTTTAGAGATATCGAGTGGTCTTTTTGAGTGGTTGTGAATCTGTTCAGGTATTTGTTTGTCATATATGATGGAGATCTAATCTATCAAGAGAATAGTTGGGATACCATTAAACGGTTTAACCCTGCCACATTTCTGTGCCTGTACTGAGACTATCCAACATTATCTTCATTAAAAAAGGAAAGGAACTGCTATTCCCATTTTCACAGTTATTTAACAATGAGCATAGCCTATACCCCAAAATAAATGAAATGAAATGTTTGTTTTATTGAAGATGCACTACAATATAACTGAAATATTGTTGGAAGTGGCATTAAACACCAAAACCCTAGTGATGATGTTGCTGATCGCATTAACAAAGTGATAACATATCTTTTTATCTATAAGGTTAGTATATCATACCTTATTGCATCTGTGAATCTTAGAATGGGAACTTTGGCTCTAATAACCATAGTTTTTGTTAAAAATGCTGAAATAGATCAAACATACAACTGTGTAAATGATGAGATATGATTTGTTCTTCATGTAAAACATTTTAATAAATTTACAAAACCAAAGAACTTCCAATCATATAACATAAGACCTATCTTAAACACAGAGTGTCTGAGATTTGGGTTAAATTTCTCTACCTAAATATTTTACTAAAATATTTAGGTAGAGAAATTTAACCCAAATTTTTAGCTGGGAATATACATAATATACTGAAGGGAAAAAGAAATGCAGGGTAACATAATATGCTCCTATTTCTTAACTGCGTTGCGTAGAATTACGAAAACTGGGCAGACGAGTAGCTTGGTCAGTGTGCACTAAAATCGGTGTCTAAAGTTACTCAACCGTGAAAGGTATCATGTGACATAGAGAAAGTGATAAAAAGCAAATAACACGTGCAGAATAATGATAACAAGTTTGTCAACACATCGTGTCATACCACTTTATACTCTTGAGGTATATACATCACTTTCCACTATTTAAAGTTAATTTGAATCTCTTGTAATCATGCCAGGGCTGACAGAAGTTCAGAGGGGTCAGGCTATTGCATTGCTAATGCAAGGTCAAAGGCAACAACAAGTTGCTTTGCAATTTGGTGTGAATGTTTCCACCATAGAGCGTCTTGTCCGTCGTCTGAGAGATACTCTCAACCATTTAAGGGCTGCCTTGTTGGAAGAGTGGGATAATATCCCCATGAGAAGGATAAATGCTCTGATGAAGTCTATGCACAGGAGAATCAGGGCTGTAACAGATGCGCGAGGGGGGCATACAAGATATTGACGAGTTAATCGATTTCACTTTAACATATTGGGGGGTACTATTAAATTGGTTTCAATTACTCATGATTTATTGATCAAAATCTAATGAAATTTTAAAAACTTGTTGATTAAATTTGTGCTTTTATTCTTATATATTAATATTAAAAAAAACATTCGAATAAATAATATTAAATCACCTAAAATGTTGACCCTGCGTTTCTTCTTCCCTTCAGTATATTATAAACATAAATATACACCAACATAGCAAATAGATAATTTTTAGAGCATCAAATCAACCTTTTCAAGATTATTTAGTGAAAAGATCACCTGAAAATTGTTCTGACATCACGACAATATCTAAATCATATTCATTTGATTTGTGAGACGCTTCAATGACTTTCCAATGTGCAGACATACAGTTGTTATTGATTTAGAAATGAAGATAGATGCTATGAGACATTGAAGAAATTTAGCAGATCCCACAAGAAAAGAGAACAAAAAAGAAGTTTTATCAAGATATAATAAAACAAGTAGCAACATAAGATACCAGTTGAGCATGCCCGATGGTCGAGTAAATAAGGCTCTAAGGGGTCCTAGATCAAGAGCTATAAACAAATATTCGTAGCTTTTTCTATTATCTTGGTCATAATACCCAAAATTGCAGACACTATCTCTTTAAAAATCTGGACTTTGTATTAAAATTTCAATGATTCATTAATGTTTCATGTTAACCAATCAAACTACATAACTTTGTCATTTGTAACTCTGATACAACAAAATACAAATATAGCAGTGAAAATGGTTTATGGTGTTTAATGTCACTTTCAACAATATTTCAGTTATATCGTGGCGGTCAGTTTTATTTGTGGAGGAAACCGGAGTGGCAGGAGAAAACTAAGGACCTGCCGCAAGTCACTGACAAACTTGATCACATAATGAGCACTGGTAATGCTAATACAGAAGTAATACTTATACTTCAAAGAACCTCTATACGATTATATTGTACAAAGTCAATATTTCATACCATATGCCTCTATCTGATTTTTTGTAATGTTTTGTGAACAGGAAAATCAAAACCTCCAACTCAGTATGCCAAGATTAAAACTTAATTTACTTGAATGTATACATATCATATAAAATAAGACAACTATAACATCACTTAAGTGAAGCCATAAGCTAGATTCCAGCAGATGCTGTCACAAAAATAATAAATTACAAATGAACCACAGAATATTGGTACATAGTTCAAACAATTTTTTGGTTTAAATTTCTGCAGATGAGTATGCAGAAAAATTAATACTTACAGCATTTACTGAACGCCCTCTGTATAAGATATAATAATTCTGGAGCTTCTTTCATTTGCTGTATCTACAAAACATCAAACAGTTTCCTCAACCAATCAAGACATCAAATATTTTCCAAGGCTAATCACAAAATATCAAACATTTTCCTAAACCAATCACAAAACAATTAAATGACAAGTGTCTGTTATTGATATAAAGGTAGTTACAGCTTCCTTAAAAGATTTGTGAATTATTAACTTGCCACAAAGCCTTTACTAATAAAAACTAAATTCAACTATCAGTACCATTATTGTATAAAATATATTAAGTAGGGATGTCAAAATTTCTGGAATTCAATACTCGAGTACTCGGAACAGATACTTGCGAGTACTCGGAAGACACTTCAACATTCTGAAGAAATCTATGACCCGAGACTATGACTATCATTATTCCGTTGATTATCTGTTGAAAGACAAAATTAATACCAAATTACGTATGATCCGACTATACAGATTTGAAGAAAGACCATCTTATCAAATTGTGCTCTTCAACCAAACATTTGACAAATAGATACAATATTTTTCTCTGAAATCTTTTGATGATTTGAAGAAAGACTAATACCAAATTGTGCTTTTCAACCATACATTTGACAAATATACGACTACAGTGCAAAATTTAATTGAGAATGAAAATTTAATCTTTTTAAACATTTATTACACAATTAATCATCACACATACCTACAAAGAGGTGACAGTTACAATTACATGCATGATTAACAATCAAAGGCAAATATGGCTTAATTGTAAGTTATTAATCTGTAAACAACACAATCACTGTACAAACACTGCTATAAATACACCTAATCAGTTGTATGGGGTTCATTGCAGAGCACTTTAATTTTGTTCTTGTTCAGAAAATTGATCTGATCTACAACTTCGGATGATAGTCTATTTCAAAGTTTTGTTACAATTAGTCCTGCAGATGAAAAAATCCTCTCCGAAGGAAAAGATGTTGCCGGTACTGCTAACACACGTTTTGAAATAACTGATAATCGTGGATAATTGGTTTCTCTATCAGCCCACCACTCAAGTGGGGATTTTCTAAGTCAGACTTGTCGAGCAGATAACTTTGTAACTCTAGCTCTATTAATCGTGCATCACAAAGAGTGCATTAGACAGTATTTCCATTTAACGATCATTTAAAATAATTCCATACCGCTGATTTTTGTGGAGGCATTTTAACATACCGATTTTATTTCTAACAACTTAGAACATACGAAAGAAGAACTGTATTCTTATTTGTTCACACTTAAACTTTACTTAGGGAATATTCAAAGAGAAAAATGAAAGAGAAAATGTCTAAAGATAAAAAAGTTAGGCGAGTATTCGAGTACGAAAATTGTACTCGATAGTCGGACCTTCCGAGTGATACCAGATTACTCGTTGACATCCCTAATATTAAGTAACACTTTAATTTCTTTTTTTAATTGAAAAAAGGTCTGGGTAAGATTTTGTATAATTTGGTACAGGTATTACATCCATCTCAAATCAACTTAGTAACTTTCATTTTTCATTGCGTATTCAAAAATAAGTCCCTGTTTTTTATAGATCTGATGGTCATATTTGAATAGTAGAATTATCTTATTATTTTATGTTAAGAAAATTACTGCTACAGTTTCATTACATATGACAATATATATGTTGCTAGAAAAAATATTACTGCATTAGAATAAATTTGAACATCATACATACTGGTTGGTCTGTTATCATAAGACAAATGTCCATATCAGAGTTCATGGTGCCACACCCACTCATTGATGATCCAACAATATATAAACCACTGTCTGTAAATATATATGTCAATATAATTAATCTATTTACTGTGTAATAATGTCATTCTTAGAATTGACAATGTCAATGTATGTGGTTACTTGGAACAAACACTACATTATAAGTCTGTAAAACAAACCAAAATTTGTTAAGGATGATTTCATTATGCCTTTTAATTCTGTACTCAAAAATGCCCGGAATACCACATGACAAACATCTTGTTTCCATGCCCAAAACGACCCACCAAAATGTTTGCATTATAACAGTGAAATATTTTACTGCAAGTCTACAAGTCCTAATCTCATATTTGAATAATTTGTCAGGACCAGCTAAAACTACCAAATCTACCTTGATGTTATATTAAAATATTTATATAGATCTACACTAATTTAATATAACATATATTATTATACAGCTATAATTTTAATCCAATCAAAAACACCCATGTAAGACATGTGACCGTACATTATTTTTCCCGTATTGTACAACCGGAAGCTGTACTTTTTCCGTATTGGACGTCCCGATAAGTCCGTATTTTTTTCGTATTGTACATTATGTAAGGGAAGTAACTCGTTGATTTTTGTTGTCTGCTAGTAAACAAAGCAGACAGGAAAATGTTAATTCTATAAATGTAGTTGCTTAATATTCCTGGTTTTTGATTTGACAATGCTGTAATTTTCATGGTATCAATTCCACGGTTGAAATAGCATGACATATTTTTTTCAACTGGAAGGATCCGACATCTTGAAAACGTGAAATCCTACATGTCATATTTACAGCAATGCACAAACAATAATTTAAATGCCTACCTCGAAAACTTATTTTAGTTAAATTTAATCAAAATCGACGCATATACATGAATCCAAAAAACATCTGTTTTTAACGTTTTAAACTGGAAGTCTTCATATGACGTCACGTTGTTTATGTGCCAAAGTCGTCGACAACATTTCGCGGAATTTTAATTTGTGTGATTTTTAGACCCAGCAAGAATATATTTTTATGTTCAGTATTGCATTAGAATGGAGATAACTATATTGTATTTGAAAATTTTGTGGCATCAATTGTCGATTTAATGGTCACAAATAACCGTTTACTGGCTCCGCTAGCGTGTCGCCAGTAAACTCAATTTGCGACCATCAAATATCCATCTGATGCCGTGAAATTTTCAAATACAATACAGTTGTCTCCTAAATGACGATGAAATTAAGGATTTTGTGGAGGCACAAGTACCGAAAAATACAAAACAGAAAACTAAATAGAATAATTGTTGATAAGTTATTTTGCTGTTTTTAATTCATTTTTAGAGTTTACGAGATCTGTATTGATACATAACATTTTCCTAACGAAATACTGTTCTGCAGTTGTTCTATTTAGACTGTATTAAAAGTTAAACATAAAATTGTTGTTATAGTATTGATCATTTCAGCTGTATAATAAATAGGTTATAATAGTGTTATATACAATATGGAAAGATATTGTACTCGTCCGTATTGTACAATATCTTTCCATATTGTACATAACACTGTATAATAACCTATTATTAAAATCTAGTTTCCAAAATTCTGCCAGTTCATTGATTGAGTTTCAGTGGACGGAATTCATCAGTAATGAATAGAACTATACACTACCACTTTGTTGAACACTTACGTGGAAGAACTCCATTCAAAATACTGTATAAAGCATCCCGTAATTTGACTTTCTTCAGATACATTTCTTCTGTTTGGTGGTTTTCAATAAAGTACTCTATCATAGCTTGTGTAATCTGATAATAAAAATATAGCTTGGTTACAAATTAAGAGCAAAATCACCATTGTTTAAGATTTTAGTTTGACTAATATTTTTTGCAGATTTACTTCAATTAATTCAACTGGCCTAATTTGAAAATAATAGAAATATTGTAATACATTTTTGTATTTTGTCTACTAAGCAAGTATAATCTCATGTTGATTTCCATTTCTTTTTGTCGTGATAAATTAATTTAAATACAGTTGTTCAAAGGATTACTAGAGAACACCCTGAATTTTCAATCTGAGATAAAGAACAGTAATAAAACTGTTACTTATGACCTTTTGAATTTTAACAGAGCTTTCAGTAGATACATGTGTGTTTACATCCACATTGTTTCATGTAAAAATATAAGAAGGGTTGTTGTGTTCATGATTGCATGGTAGTTGACAACCACCTATGCAATCAGTGCCTATTATTAGTTCAAATCCTGCTCATGGTGAGGTGTACTCGATACACTTTTAAGTGATAAAGAATTCAGTGACTTGTGACAGTTCGGTGGTTTTATCCTACTACATTTTGTACTCATGGTGAGGTGTACTCGATACACTTTTAAGTGATAAAGAATTCAGTGACTTGTGACAGTTCGGTGGTTTTATCCTGCTCATGGTGAGGTGTACTCGATACAATTTTAAGTGATAAAGAATTCAGTCAGACCTGATTTTACGAAGCCAACAAAAAAGCGGAAATCGGCAAAGCGGAAGTATTGAATATACTATAAAAAAGGAATCGTAACGGTAAAAACGGTAAAATCCGGAAGAAAAAAAGCGGAATTTCGTTTTAAAGAGGAAAAAATCAGGTCTGATTCATTGACTTGTGACAGTTCGGTGGTTTTATCCTGCTACATTGTGTACTCATGGCAAGGCGTACTCGATACACTTTTAAGTGATAAAGAATTCAATGACTTGTGACAGTTCGGTGGTTTTATCCTGCTACATTTTGTACTCATGGTAAGGCGTACTTGATACACTTTTAAGTGATAAAGAATTCAATGACTTGTGACAGCTCGGTGGTTTCATCCTGCTACATTTTGTACTTCAGTTTCCTCCACCAATAAAACTGACTGCAACAATATTGTTGAAAGTGGTGTTAAAAGCCATAATAATATTAGAGAAATATATTTAGTCTTTAGAATATTTAAGAAGTTGGTCACATCATTATAAAGTCTGTAGAACTGATGACAAGGGAGTATTCATGTTTTGTTGTATAAATTGATCTTATTACTGAGTGAAGTGTTCAGATTTTTAATATGTAATGTCCAAATTCTATCAAAATTATGTAAGGGTCATGTTCTTGTATATTATTATTAAAGACAACTCATAACAGTTTATGGTGAACAAGTTTATGAGGAGTGGTTCATTCCAAGACACAAATTTTTGCCAGATATTGGAATTTAACCAATTATTTCAGATATTGGAGATTAACCAATTATTTCTGTTTAAAATACATCTCAATGTAATGTAATGCATTTTATGTATCATGATAAATTTCACACTTTCTAATAAACTCCATATCCTTACCTGTGAATTTGATGATGATTTTGGAGTTGGGGGAATTTTAAGTACATAATCTTGTGGCTTTAATCTTTTACTTGGACCTGATGATTCATCATCGTCTGACTTTCTCCTACAAATAGCAGAAATTTACATAAAAAAACATGTAGTGTGAAAAACATGTAGTGTAAAACCTATATTGACTAGATTGACTATGGCCTATCCTTGACCTTGACATTATATATATAATTACCAGATGTTTAATTGACTGGTGGTGTGATTAATAACAAACAAATACATGGTTCTGAATGGTTTACATATATGTCACCTAATGGTCATGGATATCTTTGTTACATGATAATGTGGTAGATTATCACAATAAACCTCTAACCCAAATAGGAGACGGTTCCTCATACCGGTAGTAAGATACACGCATTTTGTTGATATAGTGAGGCTGCCGTGGTCGCATGTTTTTTTTGTTGGATTTACAACTACCTATGCAATCAACGCCTATCACCACTAAAGTTGAGAGTTTGAATCCCTTCCTGTTGTTACTACAATGAAATCTGTTTAAACCGAACCTTGAATAAAGCTGTAATATAGGAAGTCTTTGCTAATCTAACCTGTAAAAACCAATGCCAGCCTCCAGACACAAAACTCTGGCTCAAAACTGGCTCTAATGAGGTTCTGTTTAGACATGTTTAACTGTATTGAAGGAATATATAATGGTACAGTACCAGGTATGTAATATAATAGTAGATGTCAACCATTAAAAGTACCAGGTATGTAATATAATAGTAGATGTCAACCATTAAAAGTACCAGGTACGTAATATAATAGTAGATGTGAATCATTAAAAGAGATGCCATGTTGATTACAACCTAATAAAAGGATCTGTTTTAGTATTAAAGCCATATGTATGATTAAGTCTTATGACTTACTTATTTGAGAATGATGTGTAGTTTGTATCTTAAGTCTTATGACTTATTTATTTGAGAATGATGTGTAGTTTGTATCTTAAGTCTTATGACTTACTTATTTGAGAATGATGAGTAGTTTGTATCTTGGTCGGCTTCAACATTTAGTTGACCGTATATATCCTGTTGTATTCTGTCACGCACATTGTAAAAATTATCATACTGCTGCCATTGTCTTTGTCCTTGGTGACGCCTACCTTGATAATGTGGACGAGGGCTATAATTCTGGTTAGCAAACATCATAGGATTGTTCATATTGAAACGAGGCATTGCTTGAAATTGTTGTGGGAGGAAAAAAAAGCCTTCATTATCATACTGAGGACTAAATCCCTGATGATGATACATCTTTCCCTCTATATATTTATCTGTCTCACAAGACCAGTCACTTCGTAGTACAGCAATCCATTGAAAAAGACGTGTAAATAATGTCTGTTTAACAAATGACTGTGATGGAACTAGTATGCTACATGCCATACAATCTGAAAAATATATATAATTACAATGTACTAGTAAATAGATATTTGATGGATATTAATTCCAGAATAACTGTATTCTAGACTTCAAAGTCCTAGTAGATGTACATGAACCTTTTCACCTAGGTGTTAAATTCCAAGGCACTTGTGTCATTCAGTTCGTATTTGTATTCAATCATTTCACTTTGTGTAAAGTACAATGTCAGATTTACCATTACCTGGCAAAACATAGAACCATTTTACATACTGGTATTACAATAGTTGGTTACAAACAAAAATAGTGATCTTTTGGGGTTGATTGGCTCGAAATGTTTTAGCAATTAATCAAATAGGTATTCCATTTCTTTCATCACTCATGATCATCCTTTATACAAACAATCAATCATCTTTATTCTCAATAACCATATACAACGGTACAGAGACGACATAAATATACAAAAATATACAATATCAAATACAAAATAGATATAATAATTACATAACAGGAATCATCAGACTGGTAATTTTCACAGGTACTTTGCCATTCAACAGCCATGTAATTAAAGAACATTGAAGAGGAATAAATGTTCAGTAGCATCTATATAATTTAGTTTCTCAGTACATTTGTATATGACTATGCATTCTAATGATCAAAATGAGATATTTGATGAATTTTTTTTTACTTGGGCGATACACTAACATTTAGCGACATCTCATATGGGATCATGTCAGGGCTAATATCTTCAACCGACCAATCAGCAACAAGCCTACTAAATCCTTAAACATTAAAACTGTGTACAACACCATTAAGCATTTTAAGGGCTCTTGTCAGATTGGTCAATATATTTATTTATCTTGCATGGTCAAAGACTAATAAAAGGTTACAAAACATGATCCCAAAATGGGATATTCTTAGATGTTTGTGCATTACATATAAAAAAAAAAGATAGAACAAACATCTAATTTTAGACGTCCTACTACTACTGTAGTGAGTGTAGATACAATGTAGCCATTGCATTGGCCATTATCCTGTTGTGATTGATGTTGAACATCCAGCGAGCAGGGGCCCGGGTGGCTCAATGAGTTAGGTCACTGGATCTAACAACTCATACAAGCCTATCACCAATACGGCGTGGGTTCGCGCCCGGCTTTGTAAATTACAAAAAGGGTGCACTCGACTCACAGCCGCAAGTGATAAAGTTTACCAGTTGCTTGCCCATGGTCTGTGGTTCTCTCCGGCTTCCTCCACCACTAAAACTGGTCGCCATGATATAGCTGAAATATTGTTGAAAGTGGCGTTAAGCACCAAAAATCAATCAATCCAGCGAGCAATTTTTCAGCTATATTCAGGACGAAAACATTTAAAAATTTAAACGCCACGGGACTCGAAACAAGGAACGGTGATGGGTAGGGATCGAGAATTTAGCCAGTGCAACAGGTCTACTATGGACCACTCATCATGAGCATAATGAGCTGTTACACTGGGTTCTTTAATATGCGAAGAGGGTGGCAATCTCTCAACACGGGACCTCAGTTTTATTTATGTCTCATCCAAAGGACGGGTTGTTGTGAATTTATACATCTGCACAACCGATGACAACCCTTAAAGCCGAAGAAGCTCTTGGTCCCATTTCTATATCCCGGGGTTGACCCCTTTTAGAGAACTAGTGCTTCTAGGACAGAGAAACCTGGTGCCTATTCTACCCCCGGCACACCCTCTGGGAGGGGGATTTATCCCGTTATCCATTGATTGATGTTTAACGTCCAGAGAGCAATTATTCAGGATGGAGAATTTTGCCAGTGCAACAGGTCTCCTATTGACTACTCATAATGAGCTGTTACACTGGGTTCTTTAACGTGAGAAGAGGGTGGCAATCTCTCAACACGTCTCATCCGAAGGGTGGGTTGGCTGTCAATTTATACATCCCGCACAACCGACGGACACCCCTTCAAGCCGAAGAAGCTCTTGGTCCCATTTCTATACCCCGGGTTGTCCCGTTATCCTGTTGTGTTATTGCATTCAAGCCCATATAATATTGTTATACACCAATTTGCATTATGAATGTAATTATTATCTTTGACTATTTTTGGAGTATTATTCAAGTAAAAACTCTACAGTAAGCAAACGACAAAAATCTATTATTGATAAACAAAAATATTCTCAATAATGACAATATCTTCCAAGTTTTACATGCTGAACGTTATGTTAATATCGTAATTTCGTCTTATTTATATGAATTATGTACTGTAATGAATGTTTATCCTTGCTGGGTTTTTTCTTGTTTATTTTTTTAGATAAGGATATAAACATGTTTGCCCAATTTCAATTTACTACTAACTTTGCAATGTGTTTCACGTGAATGTTGTTTACGTCATCGATTCTGCTAGTACATAAATACGAATAAAGGAAGTATTATTCTGTAAAACAAAATACGATTATCCCCCTTACTCTTCTTCTCCCTTTTCGATTTTAAATAAGGGATTTCATGCATGGTTTCAATATTGAAAAATGCTATGCAATTTTAAAGCAGAAAGATAGAAATGGAAAACTAAGAGAGAAAAAAATCAAATGAAATGCATGTATTCTCTTATCCGACATCCTGGCATTTCAAAATTGAAAGATGTAAAACAACCTGAATTCTCGGGATTTTACATCTATTTCTTCTTCCGGGTCTTCCCGTCAGGATGGACATTTTGAATTTTATTTTTATAATTTATAATAAACCTGTAAAATATAATTGGATGAAAAATTAAAACAGATCTGATAATAGTGTCAACCATGTCTAGATGCGAATTTAATAACCATTTAACTTCTACAGATAGATATGAAATAATTAATTTGCATAAAAGTCGATGTAGAACTCCGAGGATTATGATTGGCTTCTCTTCATATCTTAAATCAAGGATTTATATACTCCTAGTATATAAATCCTTGCTCAAATGTTTGTCATTAAAGAATTGGCAAACTACGCAATGTGATGTCACTCCTGAAGAGATTTTAAGTATACGCTGATTGTGTATAATGTATTACTGGTACACTTAAATGAAAGGTTTTTGTAATTTTGCATTTATATAGAATAGAATTCCTTGCCGTACAACTATTCAAAATATTCTAGACGAGGGACATTATTTATCCAGAAAACAAGTGGGATCTGCTCTGACGGACGCCGAACATTGGGATTTGTTTGCTGACTGTACAAGTCGAGATGGTCGAAAATTTTTAGATGCAGGTGTTCACCTATCTGATAAGCGCACAATGAGCCTGGGATTTACAAATATTGCTAAAGAAGATGTACAAACGGTCTCAAACACAGTACAACATATTCTATCCGAATCCGCTTCTGCTTTAACAAATGGTGAAGAAACAACAGATTTGATTATTTCTTAAATGCTTTCAACTTTATCTTGCCTTCTCTTCGACCGCTCGAGTGTAATGAAAAAATAAAATGCGCTTTTTAATGAATGGAGGGAAAATCTTTTGAAAGAAAATATTCCTGATATGGAAATTTCTTCATTATTTTTCATCTACTGCTCAGCGCATGTATTGTTAGGTTTCCATACATATGTAAACTCAACACTTAAGCAATTTTCACCTGCACAAAATGACGAAAGCGAAGCAGTACGTACAATCCGTATTGTATGCGAATTATTTGGACCACGAGGTGATGAACGAAACGGTAGAAGAGAAGATTGGATATGCTATACAGGTTTACTGGGGAAAGTTTCCAGTATTCCATCGTATCGTGGCAACAGATTTAATAACGTTTTTGAGGGTGCTGTAGGCGTGATTTCTCACATTGAAGTTATACTGGTAGCTTCATATGTCACTTTTTATCTATGTTCGAACAAAATCCCACAAATTCGAAAAATGGCAGTTAAATTTGTGAAAACTCAAAATGTTGTAACTTTCTAAAGGGTTCTCCGATTTCCAAAAAATAAAATGATATGGAATCCTTGTCGATGTATCTTTTTGATATTGCATATGAATAAGGTCTTTATTTCAAAGAAAAAAATCAGGTGACATACCTGCATATTACCTGGACAAGACCACATTAATATCATTACCATACTGAGTGTCTAATTGTCCAGGTAATATGCCAAAATATTACCCAGGTAATATGCCAAAATATTACAGTACTTAGGAAATATCACTACAGAAACTAACACGAAGTATAATAATGACCAATAAGGTATGTGCAGCAGTGTTGCTACTCTGGGCAATGGAAGCAATGCCGCTTAATAGAATATAAGAAGAGTTTGCAGATACCAAAGGGGCAATCAGAATCCGTATATCGAAGAAGAACTGAACACAATGGCCAAAAGAAAAAGTACAACGAATATCCTTTAATCATTAAGCTTCATAATATCACTTATCGTGAACTAAGATTTCCAATACATGCAGTTTTATTAAATTTGATGGAAAGAAAATTTAGAATATATAATTTGTTTCAAATACAAATTTATACTTTGATTTACCTTGAAATAAAAAAAAAAACGGTTTGCAGTCAGTATGAACTTCAATTCAGGCTTTTAAAACATTTATTAAAATGTCAAGTTCTATTACATAAAAATAAAGAACATTTAAAGTGGGTCACAGCTATTCTATTTTCTTTTCGATCTCACACCGATTTTGACCACTGATGAGTGCCTGTCCTAACACTAATGTGTGGTGCAGATAAGAAATTCTGGACCTGACAACCCTTCCGGATCGCCGGATATCACTCCTTCAACCATGGAATTCATTGAGAATTACCTGAATCATGACCGCAACGGTGGCGTATTGGTTAGCGTGCTCGCCTCGAGTGCGGAAGATCGTGGGTTAGAACCCCTGTCGGGTCAAACTAATGACTATAAGATTGGTATTTGCTGCTTCTCCGCTAAACACGCAGCATTAAGGGGAAGGAACAAAAACTGGTTTGCTCGGAATCAGAATAATGTGTCTACCCGCGGACTGTTGTTTCAGTGATCTAGCACTATAAAAATCCAACTCAGCGTGTTGGTCTAGTACAAAGCCGGCGGACCTCATCATCATCTCATCGAAAATTAACTTGTTCTCTCGTCATGAAATTACTGAATTGATGTTAAGCAACACTCACTCACTCACTCACTCACTCACTCACTCACTCACTCACTCACTCACTCACTCACTCACTCACTCACTCACTCACTCAAGTAGCAAAAGGATGCGGATCTTACTCTCCTAACCTGGAGTGGTTCCCATCCAAGTTGGGTTACCATCTGAGGGACACTTCCT
Organism: Gigantidas platifrons; assembly: GCA_002080005.1. Taxonomy (NCBI): domain Eukaryota; kingdom Metazoa; phylum Mollusca; class Bivalvia; order Mytilida; family Modiolidae; genus Gigantidas; species Gigantidas platifrons. Next base: position 178,274 of record MJUT01051425.1, read on the forward strand.
GGCTGTCTGTCTGTGTAATTCCTGGTGGTAAATCGTGCCTCTCGTCTCTGTACCTTTTCTAGTTGGTTAATTTGCCAGCTGTTATATGGGGCCCATATAGATGCGACATATTCCAAGGTTGGGCGAACTATAATATTCAATTTGTTGAGTAGTTTCTTACAAAATTTTTTTTTTAATGAAATTCCCATACGGTCCAATGGTCCGCTGATGGCGGCCATCTTGGATGGAGGTCTGGGTCACTGGATATAATTTTGAAAGTTGATCATTTAAGTACCATTCATGCCATGTTTGCTTTAAATTGGCTAACTGGTTTCAGAGGAAAGACAATTTAAACATTTTTTCCCATAGGGTCCTATGTTAAAACTATGTTCGCTGATGGCGGCCATCTTGGATGGAGGTCGGGGTCACAGGACATAATTTTAAAAGTTTACCACCTAAGGACTATTCATGCCATGTTTGATTTAAATTGGCTTACTGGTTTCAGAGGGGAAAAAATTAAACATTTTTTCCATAGGGTCCTATGTTAAGACTAATGTTTGCTGATGGCGGTCATCTTGGATGGAGGTCGGGGTCACATGACATTATTTTGAAAGTTAAGGACCATTCATGCCATGTTTCTTTAAATTGATTTACTGGTTTCAGAGGGAAACATTTTTAAACATTTTTTCCATAGGGTCCTATGTTAAAACTGTTCGCTGATGGCGGCCATCTTGGATGGAGGTCGGGGTCACATGACATTATTTTGAAAGTTGAGCACCTAAGGACCATTCATGCCATGTTTGCTTTGAATAGACTTACTGCTTTCAGAGGAATAAATTTGTAAACATTTTTCCCATAGGGTTCTATGTTAAAACTAAATCGAGTCATGGCGGCCATCTTGGATATGCGATCGGCACAAAAAATAACAAATTCATTAAAGTCATCATTTCTATAATGTTACAATTCATATAGTTTCTGACAAGAAGATTTTCAAAGTTTCAACCAATCAGAACACATTATTGGCACTGGTGGCCCTGTTGGATTTCCGATCTGCACCAAAATAACAAATTCAGTAGAGGACATCCCAATGAACATGTCTGCCAAATTTGGTCCAAATCAGTCCAGCGGTTTCAAAGAAGAAGAAGAAAGTATGAAAAGTTTACAGACGCGGACGACGACGACTACGCCGACGGACGCAAAGTGATGACAAAAGCTCACATGACCCTTTGGGTCAGGTGAGTTAAAAAACCACGGTTACTCTCCAGTCCCGTGTTTGTGTTGCAATCTGTCTTTTATCCATACTGTATCGTCATCATTTTCTGTTATTTAAATGACGTCAACGGCCTTGGACACAAATGGCATGAGTTAGAAGGAAATACATACCAAATTATAATTTACTGTTATTTGACATGATTTGAGTGGCAATTTGCCACAGAGATATAGTTGAGAACTAGTTGGAACATTTGAGAAGAAAATGACAGAATGAGTGTCGACGCTTACGCCCCGAATTCCCAAACTTTGACATTCCTCGAAACGGAGGAGGATCTCATTGGGGCCGACACACAAGGAACAGAATTTGATTTTACAGATTTCACACTCCCGTCTCAAACACAATCGCAGACTCAAGCATCACAGCTTGATTCAAATCAAAGCCAGGTAACTCTACATATGTGTTAAACAAACGGAAAAAGTCGGAAATAAATTGGACATGTAACACGTGTCGACTTGATCGACGAATCACTTTCGATTTGATGAAGCAAATAGAAGATAAAAAATGTGTTCTTAAGATATATACATTAATGCAATTGTTATGAAAAAATGTTTGATTATGTTTCATACATTAATGCTAAAGTGTCATTTACCTGAAACACCCCTCCCCCCTTTTGTTCAATTTATTGACCACAAGTCAAATAGCGTATGTCATTTACCTGAAACACCCCCCCACCTCCCTATTGTTCAATTTATTGACCACAAACGGCTCAAGTCAAATATGTCTCGCCTACTTCTACGAATTGTTTAGAAATTGCTAATAACTGGTATTTCGCCGTGATGTCACAGGCTTGAGAATTTACCTGTGTGGTTGGCAGGAAATCAAAAATTTCTATTGTCTTTCAATGAAGGCTCAACTTTAAATTGTCATTATTATTTTGTTATTTACGATAATTTAATAATTCTTTCAGAAATGAAAATTATATAGCAATAATTAATTCACATCGAAGGTTTNTCTTAAGTCTCTAAAACAATTAACAGAACAAACATTGGTTTGGAAATAAAAAAGTTATAAAAGTTTAAAAATTGCTTACTTTCATGTCAATTACTTTATTGTTTTACTGCCAACCAATTATTTGTTTAATGACATGCAAATTAGTGAATATGACATCACTAATGAAATTGGCGAACATTCCTGGCAGTAAAACAATTTTAAGTAATTAACAGGAAAGTAACTAATTTTTAAACTTTCATAACTTTTTTATTTCCAAACCAATTTTGGTTCTGTTAATTGTTTTAGAGACTTAAGAAAATTCATATTTTTTCTGTCAGTTTACATTTTTTAATTTTGATATGATAAATTCATAATTCTAATATGAAATAATGTATTTTTATGCTTTAAAACTAAACAAAACAAGATTGAATTTCCAATCTTTTTATTCTGAATATTTTTATCAAACCATCGATGTGAATTTTCATTTCTGATAGAATTATGAAATTATCGTAAATAACAAAATAATAATGACAATTTAAAGTTGAGCCTTCATTGAAAGACAATCGAAATTTTTGATTTCCTTCCAACCACACAGGTAAATTCTCAAGCCTGTGACATCACGGCAAAAAGCCCTATATGTCTTTACCACTTAAACATCCACATTCCCATTTTCTTAGGCAGCACATCTGCTAAGATGTGTGGAGTAACTAGTCAAGATGCATTTCACAACAGTATAAAACTATAAATAAATTAAGAATATACTGGTCGAGGACTAATTTTCAACGAATTCCAATTATTGCAAAATGGAACATCAAGCATGAGCACACAGGAATATTTTGGAACAATTTTTAAGAATACCGTTGACAAGTTTTAAGCTAATCAACAAAATTATATGTTTGCATATTAAAAAAAAACATCCCTCAAGGTAGCCACTTCCAAAAAAACATCCCACCAGACATAATTTAGTGGCTATTATAAATTATAATTTAATAACTTCAGGTTACCTGGGTAGTAATTTTTCAACAATTATGAGAATTATATTCTGTGCTCAAACAATCCTAATCTTATAATCAACAATTCAACCAATATCAACAAAGGAAACAATTATTTAACAAAATGAATACCACTACATATGCCAATGGATATCCAGGTCCTGGTTCAGGACATGCACAAAATGTGGCTGGTTAAACCATTAAATCAGATCCTAACCCTATTGGTGTCACATGGACATAAAATCTAAATGAGACTATTTAAGGATTGATTTCAATTTTTTTTCGGTTCATGAAGAAATAAACTCAAAAGTGTGGTACACACTGTGTAACCGGCGAAGCAGGTTATGCAAGGGTGTGTACCACATTTTTGAGTTTATTTCAAATGAACTGAACAAAAAATTGTGATCATTCCTTATAAATTAATTCCTAATTAATTTTTTTCTTGTCCTAAAAATATTTTGACAGATAATAATTGCTTAAAAAGAATTAAAATTAAAAGATTTTCCAACATGTGACTTCCGAACATCAATTTTTTATCCAATCAAAATCTCTTAAACACATCAAATTAATTTATATGTTTTAACATTTTTATTATATTATATCCCATTGAATAAGTAACGAACAACGTTTACTAGTCCTATCGGATTACCACTAATGTCAAGCCCTGACATGTTGGTGGGGATGATACAAATTATCTTAGTTAAACTCCAACCCTTTTGGAATTTACAGTCACAGTGGTAAACAGATCAGTTGCAAAAGTAATTTGCATCATAACATTAAAAAATGTAAATGGTTAAATATCGAGTAAGTTGTCTGAACTATGATTATTGTATAACCTGACTTTTTATTTTTAGCAAGTAAATGGATTAGATGTTCCCAATGATGTGGATGGTAAAGTCAGTACAGTGGCTCAGGGGGTTGGAGAGCTTAACTTTGAGGAAGATGAAGAGGAGCAGTTTTGTATGAAAGATTTGCCAAAACATGCATGCGCGTAAGTTCATATTTTATTCCGTTTTAAATCCTTTTCTTTTAATGAACTGAAAATGTTAGTTGAATATATTAGTATCTAAGGAAGGAGAAATACCTATTTTAATACGGTTGTTTCGAATCATTTCCATTCCGTCAAAAATTTGTTATTTTCGTCCGCCAGATCACATGATTTCGTTGGACTAATCGGCATTGAACTTCCGGTGTCAATGTACACAACAAAAACTCCAATCGATATGTGCCNTTTTAACGTTCGATCCTCAACTTAAAAAAAATCTTAACATTTTCTGTAAAAGACAGATATCAATTAAATTATTTTATTTGTATCAAAGACTTCAAATGCAGAGACAATTACTTCTTTAAAATTAAATTTGCTTTCTTTCTTTATTTGCGGTTGTCAGCATCAAAGGAAAACGATCTGCCTTTATGTAGATATTTCTGATATCACACAGACAGTGAGGTACCGAACACCAGTATTTATTCAGCGGTTTCCTTGGCGTCTCGGGGTTTGAAAATTATTTTGGGCAGGCCCAAGCCCAGGGCTTTTTCAACTTTTTTAACCCAAGCCCGGTCAGTGATTTGCCAAGTCCCAATTTGTAGCCAGGATAAAGTTAGCAAAGGCCTGTGAAGGGCTGGCAGCTGCCTGGGGATCATCAAGTTCCTTAAACCAATGCTTGACACATAACAAGTGCTCTTGGTGTTTATCATGTAACTTAAATCCATCAATGCGTACATTTTTAGTTCCCCGAGTAAGGACATCGTTCCTATCTGACAAGTGTGGAAATTTTCTACAGTACTTGCAGTACATTTCCTGAGCATTCTCGTCAAAGACGACCCAAGAAAATTTATCTATCCATGAGTTTTGAAATGTTCTCGTTCGTTTCTCCCTATCATACTTAAAATCTGTATTACTGGGAGTTTCAGGATCAGTTGGCTCGTCATCCGCTTTCCTGCTTTTTTGACTGTAAAATTAAAATTAAGCAACAACATTTTTCTCAAAAGTTGTCAACATAAACATACGATTGATCAATGTTATTCCGACGCTTGACTTTACATAGACCTACAGTACAGTCAGAGACATGCCATGATAAATCACTGTGATAGACGTATCACTCTTCTCAGTGATATTGATATATCTTTTGTTCTGTTTAACATATCTTTAAAATTTCTTTTGTATTTATTAGAGTGTTACTTGCTATCACTCTAAATGCAAAAGAAAGTAAGTAAATATATTAAACAGAACAAAAGATATATCTATATCACTAAGACGAGTGATACGTCTATCACAGTGATTTATCATGGTATGTCCCTGACTGTGCTGTATGTGGGAAGCGTATAGGTGATTCGGAACTCATTAATATTCATGAGGAATATCGATCCATCCAGGATGTGTATTACCGTTCTTAAAATAGCTTTTTAGTACTTATTTACAGTGAAATGGAGACGATTGACAAAAACTTGCATGTGATTTGAATTGAAAACAAGACGTTTAGAAAAAGTGGAGTTTTTATTTTTTAAAGGCATGCCCGACGGGCTTTTTCCATGGAAAAACTTTCAATTTTCTAGTCCCGGGCATCGGACTTGAGGAATTTTCAACCCCTGCGTCTCCATTTTACAATTACTTATAATCTACCGCATCTACGACTATAATATGCTGACGTTGTCAGGGATTCAGCCAGGATTTTGAGACCATTAGTCACTTTCGCGGAGCAGAATTTTTTTTTCTAAATATGAATAGACAAGAATATAATGAGCTTAATCTTATAATAATTTACTTTTGATCTAATACCACACAAATTGTAATAATCCCTCCCCCCCCTTTTTTTAAATATTGCTGTGCTTTGGTCTAATAAGTACCACACAAATTGTAATAACCCCCTCCCCAACCCTTTTTGAAATGTTACTGTGTTTTTGTCTAATGCCACAATTGTAATATTTCATATTTGTGGTCTTCATCAGAAAAAAATATGCCTCTGCCAATTTGCTCAATGGTCCAACTAGTAATAAAATATATAGAACAAACGTCAAAACTGGAGAAAGTTGTGAAATAAATTATTATTTCTCAGACCTCATAATCAAATTGCAACAATTGGAATAAAAATACTGTAGTTATTTTTTTTTTATTGCAGACACGTGTCTGTTTGTAAATAGCTCTATAAATAGAACACAATTGTTAATACCCGGATGTGCAGATCAATAAAAATCTGATGGGTCCTCGTGCAGTGTATTTCAAAGAATTGAATGACCAACCGTTGCATATAAATGAACATATTAAATATATGAGAACTAAGATTTCATGTCACAGAAATGGAAATAAATACATCAAAAGTTTGTTTGCTTAAAAGTAGATTCGGTGGATGCGTACTCCTATTGCATTTTTGATGGTGCCATTTTTATTTTAAAGTTTTATAACTTTTCGAGAGAATCACTTTCAAAATACTTAATGGATACGATAGATTTCAATAAACATGATACTGGCATTTTCATAAATGAAACGTGGCAACAATAGTTCGTTATTCCGGGCATTTTTTTTCGTTATTCCGGACATTGTGACGAATCGTGCAATGAATGACGATTACAAAAATATGTCCACTTTCAATACATACTGTGGCATTTGAGTACATGCAGGGTTTCAGTTTGGGGGATTTTCTAGGCAAATGGCCTAAAGATTTTGAAAATGACTTAAACTTTGAAGACTTTTAGGACAAATATTTAGTTAAGTAAATAGGGAATGACTGATAGGAAATACCACTTTTAGGACAATTGTCTGTAATATTATTAGGTCTAACAAAAACCCTGACATGTCATAACTATAAAAAAAATCATTATCGTTGATTGAATTTTTTGTCGGGATCATTATCTTTAACCAGGTAAATCAAGCCAGGTGAGATAGAAGATTACGCAATCAAAACAAAAATTCTACAATCCGTTGATTGGCTTGTGACATATCATAAATTTGTCATTGTAGTGACTAATTAGTTTTAATCAGCAAATTAAGAAGAAAAATGGATTTTTACAAACATTTTTCTATGATTTTTTGAAAATTCAAGTGGCGAATTGGGTACGGGAAATACTCGTCACTTTCGAAAATCAATCGTCAATGACGAAAGTGACGAGCGCTAGCTGAATCACTGCGTTGTCACAGTAATAGCGCAAACATCGGAAGTCGCCTGCCGATTTGTTCAGAAGTCAAGACACGAAAAAGACGGAACGTGGTCGGAATTGACATGATTCGAAACAACCATATTAATTAATTTTGTTTAAATTTTTATTAATATATATAGTCAGACCTGTATAAAGAGGTCACCTTTGGGACAAAGCAAAAGTGGTCTTATAAGACAGATGACCTCTTAAAAGAGGTTCAATGCATAAGAAATTGTCTGACAGGACAAGAAAAAGGTGGCCTTTTAACACAGGTGTTTGTTTAATAGAGGTGACCACATGGGAAGCTTTGACTGTATTAACATTTTTTCCTGACTGCTAGGTGGTCCAAGTTGATTAAATCTCTAAACAGACTACTATCCTGTTGCCAATGAGGCACAAGTTCATTTTCAGATGAAAGCAAGGTATTATACATACATTAAAGGGAAAACAATAAATAGGTTCTGGTTATCTCTGGTTATTCCATATTCCTCCCCTTCTAACTTAACCTGGTTGTCATGATTAAGTTGAAATATTCATGGAAGTTGGAGAAAATAACAATTTACTTAATCTTGCCTAAACTACGCCATGCATTAAAATAATGACAGTGTTATTGTTGACTAATTTTAGATATTGTGGAATTCATGACCCAAGTTGTGTAGTATTTTGTAACAGTACAAAGAAGTGGTTCTGTAATGGCCGTGGTAATACATCTGGAAGGTAACTATTAAGTAATGCAACATTAGGAACTAATGTTGTCCATCATATCTGAAATTTCTACCATCTTTTTACATGTATTCTAAATTGTTTTTTTTTTTTTAAAGAATACATAATTTTCTTCAATGAAACAGATCTTCAGAAAAATGTCACCTCAATGAAAATTTTGGGTCAATCGATTTTGATGGAGATTCAACTGTACTTGAGCAAAATCACTTTGAAAAAGAAATCATTGTTAAATAAATGTGTGTACTATGCATCTTATTAAAACTCTAATTACAGCCACATTATTAACCATCTTGTGAGAGCCAAGGCAAAGGAAGTGACATTACATAAAGATGGTCCACTAGGAGAGACAGTATTGGAATGTTACAACTGTGGATGTAGGAATGTGTTTCTGTTAGGATTTATACCAGCCAAGGCTGACTCTGTGGTTGTACTGTTGTGTAGACAACCCTGTGCTACACTCTCCAATCTGAAGGATATGAACTGGTAAGATTTACATGTATTGGGGAATTTGGTATATCTGACATAGATCTGTATTGTTGCCATGTTGATTAATATACCATATAAAATGACATTCTATCAAACTTTCTAATTGTTTTGATTAAAAATAATCATAACCAGTAGAAGTATATTAGACCGTATATTAGACTATTTTATCCTGTATTTATTTATGACTTTTAAAGACCCCAAAAATTTGCTGCCTGCGTTTTTCAATGAAATTTGACTTAGCTCATATGGTTACCAAGATAAAAGGGGCCAAAGGGACAAGTGGAACTTTGGGCCAATTGAATGGACCAGTTGGTAAAAGTTGAATGTTAAGGCATGTAAAGCAAACTGAAATGGACTAAAAAGTAGAAATTTTATCTTTGTTATAGGATCAAATACAGGTTCAACTCTTTTTTTTTTACATTCTTTTTTTTTTTTTTTTTCTTCAGTTTCTCAATTTATTGCAAAAATGACTTTGCCTTCTGTAGATTTAAAAGTTGCTACTTTATAAATAAATGCATTTTTCTCAAACTGTAAGAACAAAAAATTATTCATCAAATTATAATTGATCTTTTACAGGGATCCTAATCAGTGGCAGCCATTGATCCAAGATCGTCAGTTTCTATCTTGGCTGGTAAAGGTACCATCAGACCAGGAACAAATGAGAAGTCGTCAGATTACAGCACAGCAGATTAATAAGTTGGAGGAGTTGTGGAAAGATAATCCTGATGCTACTTTAGAGGATTTAGAAAAACCTGGTGTTGATGAAGAACCTCAACAAGTTCTACTTAGGTATTGTTTATCATCAATATGTCAACATTTTCTAAGTTCAATCAAACAAAATAAAAAAAATAAAAAATAACAAATATGAGATGATAAATCTGTGTTTATTTGGCTGATGAGGCATGAAAATAGGGCAATACTATATCTAAATAAAATAAAAATCTATTTGGCCTTGTATTTTGTGTGAATAATAATAGTATTTTAGCATGTGGAGGGTGACTGACAGGTCATATTTAGAAGAATTTTAAGATGCTAATGTAGAGATAGAAAAGGTTGTATTGATCATGCTGAATTTAACAACTAGAAATGGGAAAATATGGCCACAGTATGAAAAAAAATATTCATATATTGATCACTGTTGCCTTTTGTGATTGCTTGAGTATTCAGGTGATAATTCTTTATACGTTACCTATCATGTTTTTTGTGACATTTTCTTTCAATTTTAACTATGAATACTTTTACTGATTGATTGAATCAATCAATCATTCTATCAGTAAAAGTACTTCATAGTTAAAATTGAATTTACAAATTTTGTCTTTCTGAGAATAAAAAAAAATATGATGTGAAAAAACGTGATATACAGATATGTAAATAAACTTGCACTTGGCGGTCGTCGTCGTCCGTCGTTAGCTTTTCACATTTCAATCTTCTCCTCAGAAACCACTGAGCCAAATGGAACCAAACTTGGCAGGAATGTGCATCAGGAGGTCCTCTATAAAACTTATGTTTTTTGTTTCGATCAGCAATTCAACATGGCGGCCAGGGCCAATAATGTGTTTTGATTGGCTCAATTTTCAAAGATCTTCTTGTCAGAAACTACACAGCCAATGGAATTGTTTTATGGTGTGAAGGTTCCTTGGGTGGTCCTGTACCAAAATTATGATTTTGGTGCAGATCCAAAATCCAAGATGGCCACCACGGCAGGATGAAGTTTAACATTGGACCCTATGGTAAATACCTTCAAAGATCTTCTTCTCAGAAGCCACAATGTCTGAAAATGATCTCTTGCAGAAATGTTCCTTGGATGGTCCTCTACCAAAATTATGTTTTTGGTGCTGATCTGAAGTCCAAAATGGCCGTCACTGTGGGACAAAGTTTAACATTTGACCCTATGGGAAATACCTTCAAAGATCTTCTTCTCAGAAACCACAATGTCAATGAAAATGATCCTTTGCAGAAATGTTCCTTGGATAGTCCTCTACCAAAAAAATGTTTTTGGTGCAGATGCTGTATCCAAGATGGCCACCACTGCTGGACAAAGTTTAACATTGGACCCTATGGGAAATATGTATAAAGATCTTCTTCTCAGAAACCATGGAGTCATTGAAAATGATCCTTTGCAGAAATGTTCCTTGGATGGTCTTCTGTAAATTTTTTTTTCTTTTTGCTGATCTGAAATCCAAGATGGCCACCACTCCAGGACATAGTTTAACATTGGACCCTATGGGAAATATGTATAAAGCTCTTCTTCTCAGAAACCATGGCATCAGTGAAAATGATCTTTTGCAGAAATGTTCCTTGTATGGTCCTCTACAAACTTTAAGGTTTTTTTTTGCCAATCCAAAATGGCCACCACTGCATGACATAGTTCAACATTGGACCCTGCATGACATAGTTTAACATAGGAGTCTATGGGAAATATGGGTTAAAATATAGTTCTGTAAAATCACTGAACTGCTACCAAACTTTGGGTAAGGGATACATTTATGATCCCCTTTAAGAATTATGGTTGATGACCCCAACCGATATCAAACAAGGCTGCTACTGTTACTAAAAATGGAAAATTTGACAAAAAATTCAATAAAAAATGTTTGAAAAATTTTGTAAAGGGCCAATTGCTAGGAAACTTTGGGTAAATGATACACTTATGATCCCCTTTAAGAATTATGGTTGATGACCCCAACCGCCAACAAACATGGCCATTACTGTTACTAAAAATAGAAAATTTGAAATATTTTTCTAGATTCCTTTTGTCAAATCAAATACTAACCTGCAGCCACTAGGAAATCAGGTGAGCGATACAGGCTCACTCAGGTGAGCCTCTAGTTTAATCCTAATATTGAATTTGATTTATAGATATGATGATGCATACCAGTACCAGAACATATTTGGTCCTCTAGTTAAGTTAGAGGCTGATTATGATAAGAAGTTGAAGGAATCACAGACTCAGGATAACATTGTTGTTAGATGGGATGTGGGTCTCAATAAGAAGAGGATTGCATTCTTCCATCTTCCTAAAGCTAATGATGGTAAGAAAAATTATTGCCATATAAATATAAGGAAATATTACAACGTGTATGCCAATTACCTTATAGCATAAACATACAGTTGAGCCCCGCTGTATCAAAGGGAACAGGAATAATAACTTTACTTGAAATAGCAGAATGTTCAAATTATCTAAGGCTAAAAACTACTTGTGAAGTGATCACGAAATAATATATCCGAGTCCAAGATAACAAGTGTCGACAGTATGATAATACAAAAAATAGTCCAAGATAACAAGTGTCGACAGTATGATAATACAAAAAAATAGTCCAAGATAACAAGTGTCGACAGTATGATAATACAAAAAATAGTCCAAGATAACAAGTGTCGACAGTATGATAATACAAAAAAA
>MJUT01051430.1:1268-74852 GCA_002080005.1 Gigantidas platifrons
AAGTTGTTACATAAAATGTAATAAATATAAGAATAGAGTAAAAAATTATAACAGTGCATTTGATCTATTTTTAGAAATATAAACGAGTGAGTGAGTGATTGTTGTTTAACGCCAATTCAGCAATTTTTCAGCTATATCACGACGAGAACAAGTAAATTTTCAATGAGGTCTGCTTTGTGCTAGACCAACACGTTTATTAGTATTTTTACAGTAATAGCTCACTGAAAAAACAGTCTGCGGATATATCTGTCTTTGTTCTTTCTCCTTAATGCTGCGTGCTTAGTGGAGAAGCAACAGATACCAATTTTATATTCTTTGGTTGCACTCAATTGGGGCTTGAACCCTGATCTGACGCACTCGAGGGCAGCATGCTAACTATTACACCACTGATGCCGTTAATTATTGTCCATCGATATCAAAGATGGGTTTACATGTATGAATAATAACTGATTGAATTTTATTCTTTTTATGTTTTCAGAATGAAACACTTTGTAAAAGAAGAAAAAAGATATTGATAAAAGATATTGATAATGACACACAGGAAGTTTGATCAACTGAACTAAAATAAGAAGTAAGTTGTTACATAAAATGTAAGGGCTATTCCAGAAAAAAGAGTATCCTGGGGGCAGAATGCCATGATATAAAATTGTCTTGATGGGGGTATGTTTTTTAATTTAAATCTATTGGTGGTATACGTAAATTTCATGGACGTTCTGCCCCCAGGAGAGACTTTTTTCTGGAATAGCCCTAATAAATATAGGTGTGAAACCACTAATTAATTTCTTTAAGGTTTTCTACTAAATGTGTTTTTTCGAGCCTACCTGGCCATTTTATCTTAAGTATAACCTTTCCAAGACCATATATTTTCTGAAATGTACATGATTCCTCTACGTTCTGTCAAAATATCAGGGCATGTTTAAAGTCTTGCAGTGAAATGCCATGCTACGGAAAACACCTACTCTAATAATAGCTCGGTCAACCCCAAGAAATTCAGTATTGATAGGTCATGCATCAAATCCTCCATATAGGTATTAAAATACAACTAATACCAATTTTATATTCTTAGCAAGCAGTATTTAAGGTATACCCAGGAAGATAATTTAAGCTAAATAATATATAAAACCTACATAGAAATGAGGGAGGGATGGGTCAACCGAGTCAAAGACTTTTGACTGCCGCTAAAGGGTATGGAGAGTTGGGAGCGAAAATGTTAGTCTTTGTAGTGGCTACAACTCACCTACTCTTTTTTTTAAATGCAAAAGAAGTATTAAGCGTGCAGGGAGGGGGGCACCAAACTATCCATGATCCACGGTCAGGTTTTCAATATTATAATCCAATCGAGATGTCTTACCTATTTGTCACCCGGGGACGTACTGAGCAGCTGAAGTATTGTTGAGTGGCGTTAAACATAATACCCCTACTGTATCCCAATTTTGAATTCATATAATATTCTTTGATAGCTATTTTATTTCTTGTAGGTAAATTCAAATGATGAAATCAGTGAATTGTTGTCTATGTTCGAAAAGGACTCGTAGAAATACTAGAAGGAATGTCCCAAATTGAGAATTTAAACACCATGTTAAAAGCATATTGTCAAGGGAGATTAAAAGTACAGATGTTGTTTGTGGAGCCTGTAGGTCGAGATTCTACAACTCTCTTGCAAAAGCAGAGTTAACGACTTCAAATACGAATAATATTCGTGTGGACCCAGAATGCGAGCCTCCTTAAACATCAATTAATAAAGTAGCTAGTCCAAAATCAATTCAGTTATGCATACCTGCAACCCCACGAACCCATAAATATTGCATAATTTGTAAGAAAGCAGCTTCTAACAGGAATCACTTGATAACAATTCCAGAAAAAGCAAGAACTCAGGCGTTTCTAGAGACTGGTATTTTTATTGATTCAAAAAACAGGTCATGCAAAGGTCATGTTTTCATGTCGTACTTTAATAAGGTGTCACTGAATTTGCTACAAACAAGCAAACAATCAGACAGTTATTCAAGAACTGATATAACTAACCTCACATCAAGTATCCGACAAATGATGAACACTACATCTTATTTAAATTTTGATATTCCATCGTTGATTGAAGAGGATGATTACACCAGCCTTTTGGGTGTTTCTAAAGAACACTTCACCATTTTAGCCGATAGCATGAACCTTATACGCAATTCTTCATCTAGATCTGTCCGGACATGTTTAGCAGTATTTTTAATGAAATTAAAAACTGGATTGCCGAACAAAGTTTTATCAATTTTATTTCGACTTAAAAGACATCACGTTCAACGTATCATTCACAGTGCTAGGCATTCCCTTATTACAGAGTTTGTCCCAAAACATTTAGGTTTTGAACATATTTCACATGCAGAATTTTGCCAAAAGCACACTACAACATTTGCTAAAACATTGTTCACAAATGACGATTCACAGGCTGTAGTTGTGCTCGATGGAACATATATTTATATTCAGAAAAGCTATTATTACAAGTTCCAAAGGAGATCGTATAGCATGCATAAACATAGACCTCTCGTTAAACCAATGGTCATTGTTGCTTCAGATGGTTATATATTAAGTGTTTTGTGACCTTATTTCTCTGACTACCATAATAATGATGCAGCAATCACTAAACATCTCTTCAAAAATAATTTAGAAAACGTAAATCAATGGTTTCAGGCAGATGATGTGTGCATAGTTGACAGAGGGTTTCGGGATGCCGTGGAATATCTAGAAGATCAGGGATATAATGTCAAGATGCCATTTTATTTAGGTAAAGGCAAAAAACAGCATACTACCGAGGAGGCAAACAAATCAAGTTTGATTACAAAGGTCAGATGGGTTGTTGAGAGTGCTAATGGGCGTATCAAACAGTGGAGATTTTTAGATAAAGTTGTACCTAATAAATTAGTTAAATACATTGGTGATTTTGTAAAAATTGTTTGTGCAATTATAAACTGTTTCAGACCACAGACTTTATCCATAGACGCATCATCAAATGAGATAGCAAATGAGATGCTTCGAAAAGCGAACATGGACAATGAATTAAAAATTTATTTGGAACAAAACAATTTGATTACAAAGAGAAGTAACTACAGCCCGATTGAATGCACAGATCTGACTGACTTTCCAGAACTAAGTATAGATGAATTGAGAGAAATAGCAATGGGTGTATATCAAATAAAACAGGCACCGTGTTACACAAATGAACATCTAACCGAAGACGGCCTGTATGAACTTCTGTTATTTAAAGAGGCAATAGGGATAATAAAAATAAAAATACAATCACGACACTCAAAAAACGTAACACACATACTATGGATTCAATATGTGAAAGGTCCAGTCAGACCTATTATAGGCTGGTACTGTACATGTAAAATAGGTTCCCGTGTGGTCGGCTGTTGTGCGCATATAGCTAGTGTGTTATGGTTCTTGGGTTACGATAGACATCAAAACAACCCAATTAGATCTAATGTGAGAAACCACCAATTACTTGATGCTCTTGACGTGCCGTCTGACAATGATGACAGATTCAGACTGTGATTCTGATGAAGAATTTACTGAAGAGTAGACGTTGTGTGGTGTAGTGACCAAAGAATTGGCCCTTCTTATTCTATTGCACATGGTTCTTGTTCCTTTGAAGGGGGGGGGGTATACTGTTTTACCTCTGTCCGTCCTTCTGTCTGTCCTTCCGTCCGTCCAAGATATTTTTCGTCGCATTAATGATATATGGTAGAGTCACGTTAGTCCATTAATGGTACATGGTAGAGTCACGTTAGTCCATTAATGATATATGGTAGAGTCTCGTTAGTCCATTAATGATATATGGTAGAGTCTCGTTAGTCCATTAATGATATATGGTAGAGTCACGTTAGTCCATTAATGATATATGGTAGAGTCTCGTTAGTCCATTAATGATATATGGTATAGTCACGTTAGTCCATTAATTATACATTGTAGAGTCACATTAGTCCATTAATGATGCATAGCAGAGTCACATTAGTCCATTAATGAGTCATGTTAGTCCATTAATGATACATAGCAGAGTCACATTAGTCCATTAATGATATATGGTAGATTGACGTTACTCCATTCATGATAAATGTGAGAGTCACGTTAGTGCATTAATAATATATGGTAGTCACAATAAAATGTTGTATTTCTGCCATAATATATTTTTGAAAAAAAATATGATCTGTACCTCTAGCCATGCAGTGATGTCTTAGGTTTTCATGATTTATTTTGATTATTATTGTGTCATAGCTTTTGTAATGTTTGTAGTTAAAATAAAATTAACTATAGTATGTACATGAATCATATTTTGTTTATAAATAAACAAATTTTTTGGAGATCTATATGTGTGTCCTATATGTTCCACCTCCGGAACTCAGAAACTATACAGCGGTGGGGAGGGGTTTATGGTGATGGTGTTTAAAGCCACTTTTAACCGTGTTCAGTTATATAGTGTTTACTGCAACTTTTAAAAATATTTCAGTTTTATTGGAGTAGGAAACAGAAGTGCCCAAGAAAACTACCGACTTTTCGCAAGTCCCTTACAGACGTTGCATTGAGAACACCTTGCATGAGCGAAATTTGAACTCATATCTGTAGTGGGGATAGGCACCCATTACATAGTTAGTTGCAAATCCAACTACCATTCGATCACGCCGTCTCCGAAACTATGCAATACAGTTTCAATAAAACAAAAGTACACAATGTACATGCAAAGAAATGGGAAAATAAAAGCTTCATTTTTGACTGTCTTTTTCTGATTTTGTGCCCCTGTTCAAATGTTTTGCTATTTCGTTCTGACGAACGTGTGTATGCGACGTACGTCGGTCAGAACGATATTTCAGTGCCATAACGTGTAAAGCCGCAACCGATTGATTTGATATATGGAAATGTAGTTCATAGCAACCAACGACAGATCAACTCAATTTTGGGGTGAGGGTTTTTTCAGTTAGAGCGGTATGGCATCCGTGTCCATGGACTCATTTTTTATTTTTATTCAACATGGATCATGTTCTTACCTGCCGCTGCAGCTCAGCTTTACTATTTTATGCAGTTGACCTGGTTCCTTTTAGGATTATATTTACTGAGAATTATTTCCTCTCATGATTTAAAAAATTAAAAGATCAACATTCGGTTATAAAAAGGTAAAAAAAGCAATTTACAGAGCTCGAAATTGACGAGTTTCTGTGGTTGCTAGGGATAATATTTGGTTACTAGGGACATTGTAAAGTTTAAAGAATACCTATAATATATAATGGTTAGTAAATGATAAGATATTTCTAATAAAATGTCGTTGTAGAAAATTTTATCTTGATTAAATGAAAATTCCACGAGATCTACAGCAAAATACTGCGCATGGGGACATCTGTTGCTAAGGATGGGACATATCTATGAATAAGAATATCAAAATGTACTTTTGAAATATGAAATGACATTTGTAGAGCGTATAGCTTGACAAAAAAGTACCGCTTAGCCAAATAATAAGTCAAAAGATCACAGATGTCAAAATTCAACCTTTAATTGCAATAATATAGGCTAATTTAATGTTAACAAAACCGTTGCTAGGGTGACATAACTACGCAAAAATACTATATGTTACCTTAGAGCATTGGAATATCATTAGTAGGTGGGCATACACATAATATTACATTTTGTCAAAAAGACTGCAAGATATGTGAAATAAAACCACTATATTTGAATTTCCAATGATTAATTGGACCCTCGAGCTCCTCCATTTACGTTGCTAAGCAACAAAGGACAAAGTGAAATCATCTACGCAAATTTGTTTTTGCCTTTCAATGATTGTGTTTAATATTATATCTATATAAACAGTTTCCGAGATTGGGCCAAAATCGACCCTTATCATATAGGCCTATCTACTCCTTTACCAAAATCACCCTCCCTCCCCCCTTTTGAGCCTCGTTTAAGGGCACGTGCAACACAACAACATTTCAATTTTTGTGTTAAAACAAAATAAGGTTATATAGATACAATATACATAAAAACTAAAAAGATCAGAGCGGGGGCCAAAATCGGCCCTTACTGCACCTTGTCCTTTCAAAATTTTCAAAAAATTTCAAAATTATAAAATATTTTTTTTTATAAAGTTCAAAATTTTTTAACAAATTTCAAAATTTCAAAAATTTCTAAAAATTTCAAAATTTCTAAAATTTAAAAAAAAAATAAATATTTTCATAAAATTTCAAAACTAAAAAATTTCATTAGATTTGAAAAATTTCGAAAAAAAATTCAAAATGATAAAATGTTCAAAAAGTTTCAAAAGTTTCAAAGGTTTCATAAAATTTCAAAATTTTAATATTTAAATAATAATATTGAAAAATGATAAAACAATTATAGCCTACCATTTCGGTCAATACATGGATTTGCAGACCTCAAAATATATATCGTCCTCGGTCAATATATATTTATAGGTCTATAAATCCATGTATTGACCTCAATGGAAGGCTATATTTGTATATTATTGTCACACAATAAAACCGTCAACAGTATATTTTAATTATGATTTTCACACGGTGAATGACAACGATAGATTTGTAATGATTGTATCCTTTATATTACTACACACTCCATTCATAGGAGACGATAATTAATCAACGCTATAAACAAAACATTTGAAATATCCTATACACTTATTTGAATATTACAATGTTTCTGAATAAGTGAAATCAGGCGTGTAGTATACCGTATAATGTACGATACATTATAAACAATTATATCGACCTCACGCACATTACACAATTATATATTGTATAGATAATTTGAAATATTAATGTGTAGTAATTATACATTATAGTTATGATGATGCATTATGTGAATTTGTTTAGTTAATATGTATTTATGCTAGTCATTTTAAGATATTTAGTAGTCCTTATTTTGTTCAAGGTCATGTATTATAGTTTGATGTTTGACGTGTGATGTGTGCATAGTACTGGTGGAGTCATTGATGTTGCCGACCGGCTATCTGTTGTTCGACGTGGATGGAATTGTGGATTTGACATTAACATTTTTTTTTCAAATTCTTTTTGTTAATTTGTTTGTGTTTATGTTAATAATCTTTTGTATGTATGCTTAAAAATTAAATGCTTAAGATAAAAAAATAAATTAATTTAATTTCACTATTATATCAACCAGTAAGGATGTCCGTTTGACTCAATCACCCTTGGCGATCATGTCGTCACATTTGGTGTCAGAAGTGAAATTTACGAGTTTAAAACGTGCATTCTTGCTACACACTTTAGATATTTTTCTCAAGTATTTTTTATTGTTACAGCATTTTAAGCAGATGTGGACGAAAAGTTGAGATTTTGGAGGACCTTGAACAGACAAGACAACGTAGGGAAATTGAAAATCTAGAAAGTCAGTATTTTTTTTATTTAGAGGTTATTATTAAACATGTGTCAGTCAGGATCATTTTTGTAGCTGCAGCCACAGCTGTTGTAGATATTTAATTTCAAATTAAATATCTGGCTCTGTCGTTCGTCCCTTGTTCAGTGAGCTAGGTGTAAGTAGGGGAGATAAATCGCTATAAGTTTCATAAGTAAGAGTTACCTCGCTTATTATTGTTCCGAACACTACTTCACTTTCCATTGTTTTTTTTTGTTGGATTTAGTTCTTTAAAAGTTTGGAGTCGTTTGTTTATCTTTTTTTTAAGTTATGGAAGTACTTAAGGATTTGACTGAGAATGGGGAACGTCTAGGCTATGAAGGTAAAGAACTGCATGATTTTGTAAAGAATGAACAAGATAGGTTACGAGAGGAGCGATTATTACTACGTGATGTAGAGAAAGATCAGATAGAGAAAGAAAGATTGAGAATGGAACATGAGTTAGATTTAAAGCAAATTGACCACAAACATCAGTTAGAAATGTTGGATGCTAAAACAAAAAGCGGGGATAGTAATGGGGATTTTCAAGAAAAGGTCCAGGGTCCCAAATTACCTCCCTTTGAGGAAAAAACCGACGATATAGATTCGTATTTAAGACGTTTCGAACGGTATGCAGAAGCCCGTAAATGGCATAAATATATTTGGGCTACCCATTGAAGTGCTTTGTTAAAGGGGAATGCATTGGATGTTTATACTTTACTCCCAACAGAATGTGCATTGAAGTATGACATGTTAAAGGAGTGTTTGCTGAAACGGTTTGATAAAACGGAAAATGGTTTTATACAGCGCTTTAGATCATGTAGGCTTGAATCAGGAGAAACATTTCAACAGTTTGCTGTGAGATTAGCGAGTTTGTTTTATTGGTGAGTCGACATGTCGGGTATTACACGGAATTTTAATGGTATAGTTGATTTAATGGTAAGGGATCAGTTTTTACACATTTGTAATCGGGATGTAGTTTTGTTTTTGAAGGAAAGGGTTCCAAAAGATATGCTAGAAATGTCAAGGTTAGCTGATCAATATAAAGAAGCACGTAGGGCTAATGTAGTTTCTTTAGCAAATCCAAATTTTAGGGGGTCTCCAAAAAAGGGCAAACCAAATGATGTTAAGGGTTTTCAAAATAAGGATAATAAAACTTCTGATAGTAGGAAGTGTTTCACGTGTGGAAAGGTGGGACATATTAGTATAAATTGTTCATCACAAAGTAGACAATACGCCATATCAAAATATATTTTCAAAGAACAATAACTCTACTTGTGCATCTATATCTATCTCAACTCCCAGTATGGTATATAGTAAGGTACATAACCCTATTCCATTGGCACATGCTGTTATGCCTGTAGTTAAGGGAATTTTGGGTGATGGGTAATTGTTTGTGTTAAGGGATACTGGTTGTAGTGGTGTTGTAGTTAGAAAGAGTTTAGTTGATAGTGAACATATTTCTGACGAATATCAGGATTATGTGATGGCTGACGGGTCTAAAGTAAGAGTGTCTGTAGCAAGTGTAGCTATTGATACCCCTATTATAGTGGTACAGTAAAGGCTTGGTGTATGGATAACCCTGTATATGATGTTATAGTGGGGAACATTGATGGAGCTAGAGAACCCAATAACCCGGACCCTGATTACATGATTAATGTTGTAACTAGGCAACAAGCTAGACAGTTAAGTAAACCGTATCCAAAATTAATTGTGCCAAAAAGTATCGCCGATATTAATGTCGATGATATTAAAAGGGAGCAACAGTTAGATACTACTTTAATTAAAATATGGGAGAAAGTGAGCGCAGGGACAGTGTATGAAAAGGCTGATAGAGGTACAGTCAAGTTTTTCGAAAAGAAGAGTTTAATATTTAGAGAGTTCCAATCCCCGAAGTTAGAAAAAGGTAAAAATGTTCGGCAGTTAGTTGTTCCGCAAAAGTATAGGAGGGATGCTATGAGAGTTGCTCATGAGTCATTAATGGCAGGACATTTAGCAACTAAACGTACTGTCAGTTGAGTTATGACATAATTCTTTTGGCCGGGGATTACGTCAGCCGTAAAAAGGTTTTGTAGGTCTTGTGATATATGCCAGAGGACTGTGCCGAAGAGTAGGCATATCCGGGATCCGTTAAGCAAGATGCTTATAGTTGACATTCCTTTCCGCAGGGTGGCAGTAGACATAGTGGGTCCTTTAGTCCCTATTACAGACAAAGGTAATAGGTATGTGTTAACCTTAGTTGACTATGCAACTATATATCCTGAGGCGGTGGCGTTGCCGTCTATTGAAATTGAAAGGGTAGCTGAAGCCCTTATTGATGTGTTTTGTCGAGTGGGATTTCCACGGGAGATTTTGACAGACCGAGCGGCCCAGTTCACTTCAGCATTAATGGCTGAAATGAGTCGGTTGATTTCGTTACGACTGTTAACGACAACCACATACCATCCCATGTGTAATGGTTTGGTTGAAAGGTTCTGCATTGTTTGCTTATAGGGAGGTACCACAGGAAAGTTCTCGTTTTTCGCCATTTGAATTGGTATATGGTTGGTCAGTAAAAAAAGACCGCACATACAATCGTACATAAACAAATAGAGGTTGACTAAAGTGAACAAGAATGTACTACAAGAACTATCAAACGTAAACTTGCCTCTTTAGAATGTCTAGTGAAGCAGTCTGAACCAATACTAATAAAACATGAACAGCCAATCAGTTCTCACCAAAAGAACAATGATCTCTTAACAAATATCCATGATAAAGTTACATACTATCTTTTAAGACAGGTTGATTTTCAAATTATTATGTTAGACAATATGAATCTAGAGTCGTCGCATGAAAA
The DNA here is from genome assembly GCA_002080005.1 of Gigantidas platifrons. Taxonomy (NCBI): domain Eukaryota; kingdom Metazoa; phylum Mollusca; class Bivalvia; order Mytilida; family Modiolidae; genus Gigantidas; species Gigantidas platifrons. Next base: position 11,497 of record MJUT01051430.1, read on the forward strand.
TATAGCAGATGAACATCCATTACCTGAGGACAAAACATATATTGAAGCTTCTAATATAAAAGATAGTAATGATAATCTCACCATTACAATGACAGACGAGGACTCAAAACTTAGATGCCAAAGTAAAAACAGCATGGAACATTCTCGAACAAACATGCCATTTTTCAGTACATCAGAAAAGAAGAAGTGCCAGAATGTCCATTACACACTAAATTTGTAGATAATCTTTGTTCCAAAAAAGTACTCACACAACCGACAAGTGATACAGGGTGGTATTTTATACAGGTATATCATGTTTCGAAGAGGTATTTGCGACAAATACCAGTCGGAAGAAATGTAGTCTCAAGACTGGTATTTTTCGCAAATACCCCTCCCAAACATGATATATCTATTTTATTACATCGAATATTATTTAGAACACTGGCTAAGTAAATAATACATTTCTGTGGGGGGATCGGGTGGCTCAATGAGTTAGGTAGTTGGATCTAACAGCTCACATAAGCCTATCACCAATACGGGGTGGGTTCGCTTCCAGCTTTGTAAATTACAAAAAAGGGTGCACTCGACTTGCAGCCGCAAGGGATAAAGTTTACCAGTTGCTTGCCCATGGTCGGTGGTTCTCTGCGGGTACTTCCTCCACCAGTAAAACTGGTCGCCATGATATAGCTGAAATATTGCTGAAAGTGGCGTTAAACACAAAAATTCTAATTCAATTTCCTTTTCTTTGTCGTTTTCAGGACCTAACATGATGTATCTGCTTAATTCTACCGAATGATGTTACATAAAACGCACAACTGATAACGTTTTGCAAATTTTGTTACAAGCGTCTCGGTGAAGGGTACAAACGGCAAATACGATTGTTACATAAAACGCACAACTGATAACGTTAAGCAAATTGTGTTACAAGTGTCTCGATGAAGGGTAGAAACGGCATATACGATTCTGCAAAGACTATGAAAAAAGTTAAATCTGATGCAAATACACCTACATGAAGTAAACATTCTGCAACTTCACAATGCAAGGCCTGAATTTGTAAAAAAAAAATATCACCAATCAGAATCCAGCCTTCTTATATAAGGTGTAATTATACAAAATTATATTTTTTTAAATTGATTCACCGAGAGAAAAACTTCACGATGACAATTTAAGTTTTTAATTACTTCAATCGGAATGAGGTTTTTCATGAATTATCGCTGATGGTATGTCATCGAGTGAGAGAAAAGGGAGCGAGTGAGTGAAGTAAGTGAGTGATGTAGTTTTGGTACAAATGTATATTGAATAAGTTTATTTGAAAATAAAGAATATTGATTGAATTTTCATCTGAATCACGAATTTTGAAGAGAGAATGCCAAAAATGGAAACTCCATTGTGGCGGAGTTGGTGTATCTAAAAACATGTATTTATTCAAATTAACATACTTCCGAGTTGCAGGGTTACTTTTAATGTTGTTGGATTTTTTTTTATCTCGATTAAGTTTAAGTTTAAATAGATTGAATTTTCATGTCCTTAATTGGATGTCAAACGAAGAAAATCTTCTGATATAATATTAATATCGTCTTATTCATTATTTCTTCCAAAAAAATATATTTTTCGATTCTATTAAAATATCCAAGCGAAGCGTGCATTGAGGTCAAAAGTGTCTAACATCGACGCGTCATTGGTATTCGTTATTCTTAATACAATATGGGTGTTATAAACCTGGCATTGGAATCCATAGCTTGTAAAACGATAGGGGATACCAAATCCATATATGGCCATGACGCTTCCCGTAGTTGTAATACGATACTGGTACCTACATACTAAGTATTTGACATTCCTGGACCGTAACATGATAGGAGGTACATATTTGATATTCCTTATTTGTAGCGCTTTCGTGATTCTATTGATTTGTCTGTGGGACGTGGTTTCTGTTGGGTGTGACCAATCAGAAGGCAGAACGGGATTTTGATTGATTGAATGTGGGGACTCCTATGCTACTACTATCCTATCCTTATTTGTGTTCGATGACGCTACACATTTGGTAGAAAAGAAAGGATATAAATGAGCATGCAAGAATATCCTACATTACACGTAAACAAAATAAAAAAATAAAGTAAAGAAACAGTTCTTTCATTGCTCTTCTACATTTCACACTACCGCGCCATTGTAACTTTGAAGTTAACTGGTCATAGGAATAACTATACTTTTTCATTTAAAATATGTTTACGCTAATTGTATCTACATGGCATATGTAATAGTCCTTTAAATATGAGCAGTCATGTACAAAATGCAAACATCTGCATATTTTGTATATAAATATCTGTATTACATCAAAATACATCAATTATTTGCTTCTTTAAAAACATTTGTTTTTGAAAATCTACAATTGTCTTACCTGAATGTAAAAGCAGATTGAGAAATACAACACACAATATTTCATGTACTATTATTCTTGTCATTATTCTGCAGAATAAAACAAAATAAAGATTAGTTTGTGCGAAACCGTAACACTTAACAGTCTTTTTTGGCCTTATAGCTACGGATTTCACTCGTATATAAACTTGCGGAATTCCGATACAACTGAGGTCTGCCCTCCGGGAATATAAACTCACTAGTCGAGTTCGTCGATCAAGTATCCTTCGATTCAACTATTTTTACGGCCTCAAAAAGTGATAAATGTTCTTAAATCTGCTTTTTAAGTTCCACCTACGTAACTACCAAAATGTTTTAGAAATATAGAATAAACTTCGGACCTCTGAGCTATATTGTGTGTCTTTATTTATGGAAACGGATTTACATAAGCATGTTGCTTGTTTCCGAATCCATTTGTTGATTGTTATGCTAAAATATTGTAATTTGTATAAAGTTTAATTGAATTGCTTATTTCAACAATAAAATAATGTTGACACTAACTTCGGACATTTTGTTTAGTAGCGATATTAGCCATTTATTTGAGGTCGCGAGAATGCAGAAATGTTCATGTTGTATTTAATGTGGGAAACACTAGTATAGAAACTAGACATATAAGGAATCCAAATTGATTTCAGAAAATATGCCGCCAAATGTCAATCATTGTTAAATTTTGTGTCAAACACCACCATTATCATGTATTTCAGACAGTTTTGAATAGACTCTTCAATCCAGATAAGGATTCGGTGCCTCTGATTTTCATTTTACCCAGTAACTTCAACCATTTGAGCTTTCATTATTTGTATTTAATATACAATTCAGCTCGATTAACTGCATAATTTTCTTGTTCAGAAAATGACATGCATGCAATTAGGAATGATATCTTCTATATAGATAGAATAGACTCGGCATCGCTGTCTTAGATATGCAAATTAGCAAATTACACCTCATTTTTGGTTGTGGCCATCTTAGATATGCAAATTAGCAAATCACACCGCACTTCTGACTATTTGGATTCCACCAGCTTACAAACGTGGGAAAGACCATTAAGAACTACGGTTCCGTAACTATACATATAAATCAAGCAACTGACATAACGTGTTTGTTTATATTGCACCAATATGCTTATTGGTCGAGTTGTATTACATCTTTTGTTTTATATTTGATGTACTTCCGATTTTGGCCGTACATGTGATGTTCCATGTACATTAAATCACCAAAAGTAAGTGTTGTGTTTAATGACTTGTTTACAATGTGTATATTCATCTGTCGTGGTGACAGTACTTTAATCGAATCTACCTCTACCCCGAATGGTAACCTAAATGATTCCTTTCAAACTTTGTGTGCATTTGGATTATCTAAAAACAGTCGAGTCATCCTGTAATTTATATTGTTACTGTTGATACATAAACTTATTAAATAAAACCAGTGTTTTGATACCACATTACAATGACAATGCTTAGAACACAAAACTCTTTTAAAAATTGAAAACAAAACTGACTATGTACAGATAGATAGATACACGCTGTCATTAGATCCAAGCTGTGCACCATTTATTGTCGAAATTATGAATTGAGAAAAAAAAATGTCCAGGACATCTCCCCATCGTGACTTTCAAAATGGCTGATAGAATGTAGCCCTCCAAGCAAGAACAATCCAAGGACAAACGATAAGCATTCCGACCTTATACTTGGTAAAGGAGTAAATTACTGTCCCGTTAACACTATAGTGAAAAATCCAACTTCTATTGACAACATATGGCAAAATATTAGGATACATAATGCCTTCCAATAAAATGGGGCACATTAGTTTAAACAAATTTTATTTGCTCAAATGTGCAAACATGACAAGTTAAATAAACCCCAAAATATCTAAAGCTCTTGGATAACTGCAGGCTGTAGATGGCGCTGCGGTTATCAGAGAAGATACCTCGTATAAAGTGGCATTAAAACTGCAACAATTAAATGTATCAAGTTAGCATAACAAATAAAGCAAATATTAAAAAGGAAGTCACCTGTCCAAAATAATGACTTGGAATTCCGACGTTATATGTCGTAACCCTTTCTATTTTCAATGAGGTGTGGTGAGAAGTGATTGTTCCTTTTGTTGACATTGTTGGAAGCATTCACAATTACTGTTTAAACGTTATTTAACAACTACAACTAATGGTGGAATTAGTGTCGATCAACTGTAATGTTGTGATCTCGAGGTGTACTCGATATAACATTATATGCTAAGCTTTGTCAGTAGCTTGCGACAGAGCAGTGGTTTTCTCTGAGTATTCCGGTTTCCTCCACGATATGACTGAAATTGTGTTGTAAATACCATACTCTAAGCCCGTTATAGTCATCATGGCAGTAATGTAGTATATACAAGTTTGAAGATACCAACGGTGAAACCAGAAGACTTAAAGCAAAGGGCAGACAACACAATGGCAAAAGAAAAAGAACAAAATGACAAACATGTGGCACCCGTCCTGTTACTCTTGTTACAAACCTGGTCATAAGTTATATAGTTTTGTTTTCTCTATTTTTAGCTTTTCTGCTTATAACATTTTGTGCGTCTCATTTGACTGAACTGGTATTTTCCATTTCAATAATTAAATGTATGTGCTCAATGCCACGTTGGGACTTGACGACGAGTCATATTTGGTGAGTGCATTGTACAAGGCATGTCTTCGTAGTTCCTGATTATTTTTGTGAGAATTTTGAAAGTTCAATATATATACTTGACTTGTGGTGTAGTATGTCATGTTCACAAGACGGTTTTGTTATGCACAAAATGGTAGTCGTGTTCGCTGTTTCATTTTGAAACGTGATTTCAATGATAGATGCGACATCTAAGTACCATGAGGTCTCCGTCTTATAATTCATAATTGCTTAGATCGTCTCCTAAGACATAGTTCACATGACGTGCATTTATATGATATTTATGCATCGTGGCTAGGTCATTAGGTCATGCACGATAAGTATGTCCATCATCATTATTAGAGGGTACATCACAGACAAAGACCATGGTACAAATGTATGTGTCTGGAAGCCACTTAATGTGGTTTACGAGTTGAAGCCTCTTTCTTATAATCCATTGGCCTAAATATAAGACACGATCAATATGGCAATGAAGTGAAACACACAAAACACACTGAATGAACAATTGCAATATCAAATTTCAAAATAGATAGCCCTTACACACAAATAAATAACCGTCCATGTTCCTTCTTGGGACAGTCAGCTTAATTCAAAGTGGTGGGTGTAGACTATATTAATGATGCGAACACCCTCTCTCTTAGTGATTTGGTAAGGTCATGCAACACGAGATCAAATGAAAAGCAAGCTAGTATAATAGTATATCTATATAATTTTAAAATAAGTTATGTTTATTAGTGTTTATACATCTTAATTTATCTCTAACATTAGTAATACATATATGCATCTTTCCACTATAATACAATTGATGAAACACAAATTAACAAATAATGATATATGATCACTTTGGTCCTGCATTCGTACTCTAAATCTACATTGCGAATGAGTAATATTAATTATACCTGCGAAAAGAATGAAGAAGTTAATCGGTACTGAGAGTTAGGAAATCGAAAAAGGATAAACGAGACAATAGCAAAGCAAAAACGACAAAATGCAAACACTACACAGAAACAGTGGGAAGTTCCTGCTCACCTACTGATACCCATCGTGTTACTCATCATATAAATTTGCGACAGTCATAAAGGGTGATAAGAATAAAGAGTAAATGACATGTTTACTACAAACACATATATTTAGAGTCATCTGTGACACCAACTTTCCGTAATTGTTAATCAGATCATGATAGTGACAGTGCAACTTCCGAAGTGATGAAATCAAGCTTACTAATAGAAATCCTGGTTCTGTAGTTTCTTTGTCAACAGCAACGTACTGTCAATTATATCGTAATGGGAGAAACAGGTTGTGGAATACCGTATCATATATATGCAGGTACTGCTGTTGTGTTGCTACATTTAAATGCTATTTACAGTGGGAAAAATGAGATAATCTTTCCTATCGTAAACTTTCGATATCTTTTGGAGATTATACATATGGAGACCTTTCTATGTCCATATTCACAAATCTATAATTGATGGTCCGGTGTGTTAAAAACCTGTTAAATCAAGCATATCGATATTTCATCTAAACACATAAAAACCTGATAATTATTTCTAAATATGGTAAAATAAAATATTGTTTCGATTGATAATACAGATCAATTAGTAATATGTCAGTGAAATTAGTAATGCAATTTAAAGTACAAAAGTAGTGGAAAAATAAGGTTCAATAAGCATGTCAATGTTTTAATGTAACATTGATTGTTAAGGTCAAACAACAACTAATTCTGGATTTAAGTCTACTTTACTGGCCACCTTTAGTGTGGAAAAGGCATACACTACCTGCTCCAAACTTACATTAACTAATGGACAAATACCATCATACCACATGTATAGTACTATAGTTACAGTCACAGAAAAAAGGTCACATCAATATGACGTGGCTATTCGGTACATACTTGTGATGTTTAATTACCTCATTTTATCTTATGAACGGGTTTCTCTGTTCCTCAAGTGCGGTACTAGTAAGTAATGCAATGATAAAAGCATTTATCAGTATCATTTCATTATGAGTAATATATGCTTTAATCGTATCTATTAAATGTTACTCCAGAAAAACTTCATGAGACTAAGTTATTAATATGTATAAACATATATAGGCTAAATTATGTGTTCCTTGTTTCTACTGTGCAAATATACGATGCATATCAAATATACAATATTTACAACTGTGACAGACAATTATTGAATATACAAGTAATCCCTTTTAAAAACAAAGTATGCTTGATTTATGTGTAGGTATACAATATTACAAAACAAATGTTATTGAAAGCAGTATAACAGAGGAATGTACACTTTTAATCTCATATAAATAGTCCAGTCTTATTTACTTTTGGAAAACTAATAAATCAAGTCATTAAAATCAGAGACGGAACTTCGGTTTAGTATTATTAAATAATATGTTATTTTTTCCAGAAATTCCATTAATAACAAAATATACCATGCACTAATAATAAAAACTGATATATATCTAAATTTTCATATTATCATAAATTTTTTCCCTCTTCTTTAACTCCGTCTTTTCTGAAACGAAAATGATATGTTTCAAATACAACATCAAAGTTATAATAGTGATAGCAATAATGTCAGTGTCTCAAATTTCTTTATCTGATAGAAACTGTTAACATAGCTCATAGGACAAAACAGTTATTCCAGACAAACGTGTCGTGTTGAATGCATTTGATATCTACGTTTTTATCATGTCATTTCAAATTCCTGTCAAACCAATAAAAATGATGCATTTGTTCAGAATGTCATACATAAGCGTAATGTCTTACTAATACAGTGTTTGGTTAATATATTTTATAAAATAAGGCAAATATAGCCTTCATATGTTTATTTTGTATTTGGATTAATTGATTTAGAGCTTCAACATAAATAACTTATTCTGTAGAAATCCAAGTAACATCGAAATATAATATTTATAATAAACTTGATGACAGTCCCATACAATAGTAGCAGCAAGTCTGCATGTTTAATCCGAAGACTTAACACAGGTATTATATATACATGTAATACAAGAAATTCCAAAATCGTCAAAGAATTTTAAGTAGTTATTTAATATAATAATTATAGAACGTTACATCAATTTCGAATATCATTTCTTAAATATGCAGAATGAATGAGCTCAAGTAGAAATACTCTGTCACATTAAAACAATATATGATTCCACCCTCCACAAATTTAGAATTATAAATTGATCAAAAGGAAACAAAGCATTTGCATTTAAGATTATAACAAATAACCACGTGATATCTCTGTCTTTCCTTCTTTCCAAATAGGACAGGAGGTCCTCTATCATGAATAAAGCACATTTTGACCCCAGTGTGAGTTTAATTTCACGTTCCGCTATATAGATTATGTCCTTTCACTAAATAATTCTATGATAAGAGGTTTTAATGATCTCATATATCCCATTAAGCTTGAAATAAAGGATATGACAGATTCAGATAGGTCTGATTCATACATTGAACTACACATCGAAATAGACAGTGAGGGTCGGTTAAGAACGAAACTTTACGACAAAAGAGATGATTTCAATATTCCTATTGTGAACTTTCCATTTATATGTAGCTACATTCCAGCAGCACCTGTATATGGAATATATATCTCTCAGATGATACGATATTCCAGAGTTTGTGATTCCTATCATCATTTCCTTGAAAGACTGTTGTTGCTAACAAGGACACTACCGAACCAAGGATTCCTATTGGTAACGTTGAAATCATCATTTCGCAAATGTTACGGCCCCCACCATGACTCGGTTGACCGTCGTGGAATTTGTGTGTCACATATGACCATGGATATGTTCCACTTGTCGTAAATAAATACTTCCCGGTCCTTTCCACATTCACGACTTATTACTGGGTTTGTAACTAGATTACATATCGAGGATCGTATAAGTTTACAATATGCACCAAACGCAAACGAACTAAAAACGCTAAAACAAACAACGAAAACTTCACACGAACGATACGAAAAAAGCACATACACCAAACGAACGAACAATTCACGAAACGAACTTACGATACACGAAAGAACGAACGACATGAAACGAACGAAATATATGGAAAACGTAAACGAACGAATGCACAATACACGAAGCGAACGAACGATACACGAAACGAACTCACGATACATGAACTAACGAATCATTGGAGCGCTACGATGTATTATCCAATGACAAACGATTATAGTTATATAGAAGTACAATATAGTATCGCGTTATTATTTGAGTGACTTTTGTGCAAATTGATGTGATTAACTAATCTTATATTTTATGCGCAATGGATATATATAAATGATCAATTAGTCGGTAAAGTAATAGGATAATACAATTTATATTAAAAGTTTATATTATCAATGGGTTTAATAATTATATTTATGATTCATTTTCCAATCTCATATATTTGACGTCCAAATATGACTTTATATTTATATAATTATATAATTATATAATTATACAAAATTTATATTTATATAATTATTCTGATTCTATATTGACAACCAGACAAAGGTGTATCAGTTATTTTCCCGGTCAAGCTGTCCGAGAGGGGTACGGCTTCAAAAGGTCATATAAGTGTTAATGAGAATGACATTAAGAGTTGGCATTTCACACCTGCAGTGCATGTATTTCCCAGGTGAAATTGCCAGAGGCGGTTGTTTACATACATGTAGATGTTACTCATGTAGATGATTTCTTGCTTTCTTGCTTAGTCCGTAGAGTAAATTACTGAAAACATGCATTTATTAAATATGCTTCCCTTAAAACAATTAATAAAATAGTCCAGTCTGGTAACATCGCACACCCTCTAACTTTGCGCATATGCTCGTTTGAATGCTTCCAATGGGTATATATTTTAAATGTGTTTATGATCTGGTGAAGCGTGCGTTCGTTTCGTGTATCGCTTGTTCATATTTTGTTTCGTGCGTTCGTCTAATTAAACTGACGATACACGAAACGAACGAACCAATTACACGAACGAAACACAAACGAAAGAAAAGTACATTAAGTTTTATAGTAGTCATCTTAAGTGGAACTACTGACTGCTGTCCATAATTTCTACTTAAATCTAGCAACATTACTACAGTCACAAATACTCATTTTAACAGGGCTATATATATGATATGTCATATTCTAATATGACGTCTATAAAATGGCACACACGATATTACTAAATATCTCTATATTTTGCGCAAGTGCGGTACACAACAAATATGGCTGTTCCATGTGGCTCCCGCTGTGAAATTGTGTGAGTGAGCTGCCGGAGTTTATACATACATAATTTCCTAAAAACACAGTGTTTAATCCTTATAAATCTTATTCTTGGACATCGTGTTTGTTTTCGACGCTAAACACTATTAAAGAAATACCCAAGGAGAGCCTCATACAATACACATAGATTGTAAACTGAACAAAATCCGCGAAATGTTATTGACGACTTTGGAACATAATCAACATGACGTCATTGGCGTCATATGAAGACTTCCAATTTGAAACGTAAAGATTAGACGTTATTTAGCTTCGCGTACGCTTCAAGTTTGATACAATTTAACTAAGATAAGTTTTCAAGGTAAGCTTTTTAAAATATTGTTTTATTGTTTTAAAATATATGGTTCAAAAACGAATAATTCAAAATCAATTCAAAATTTCCGAAGGAGGTAGATGGAACAGCCACTAAATGCCGTGTGTATGCAGTTCGCGAAAGGTTAAGAAATACCGTATTTGTCCTATTAGAATCGAAATAATTTACACATGGGCTGGACCTTTATATTCTTAGATTTTACCCCTCGCTTTCACTTGGGGTAAAACTAGAATAAATATAGAATAAATTTACACAACTCTATCCTGCCATGAATTATTTCTTAAAAATATAACCAAGACAGTACCTATTGGTGGTTTATTCAGATTATTGTAGGTGTGGTCGGTATTAGCGACTGGTAGACATTCCTCGTAAGTGTCAACACTACAATAAAATACATGGAAAAAACATAGAATCAACTGATTAAATAAGACATCAAAATAATTGGATATTTATAAAAATACACTGATCACTAGTATTGTGTGTCGTAACAATATATAAAACAACTAAATAGGAACAATGTAACAAATTCATATGCTAGGGAATCAAAACATCCAAACGGTCACAATATGTCTAGAATAATGTATTTTCAAGTTTGTCCCATAAAATACACGGGTTATCTAACGCAGTAAATAATGGTAAAAAATGAAGATGGCATTATGGATGTTGAAGTTCGTTCAATTTACAACAAAATCAATCGTTTATGTTCTAGCTGTTGGATTCATTTGAACCACATGTGAAAACAATGGCATTTAAGTTGCCTGGTGTTGCTTCATAGAGAGAAAGAGAGCAATACATAAGAGTCAATTTTTGACATAAACCTACAAAACATATAACAAAGTAATTTCTATCTTTACGTCGCAGTAAGAATTTCAACAGTTACCGAAAATAATTTTAATTACGAAAAGCTTACTTCTTGTCTGTTTGTGTTCCGTTTATGTCAACAGTGCCTGCAAAAAGAGACAAAAAATAAAATCTTAAAGTGACGAGTTTTATTTATTGCAGATTACTGCTTTATGATCTCATTGAATAGGTATGCTTAGTTGATTTTGGTTTTAGAAACCGGTTTCGCTTTGATATGGTACGGCGAAAATATTATTCTTGTCATTGTTGTGTCTTACAAGAATGTTTAATGACATACGAGGAATGTATGTTTCGTAATTGTATCAAGGGAGGACTAAATTTGTTTTGCCTGTTTTCATGACTATGCAAGTTCAAGTGTTTTAACATAGCACCAACGTTAGATGTAAGTATGAAATATTGGAGATAATCTAGTCTGAAATTATGTAAAAATCATGTTTTCATCAAATACCTATTAGTAGTAATTATATAACTAAACTAAACATCAGTACATACCAATGGTTGTCGTGTTTATACTATCATAATTATCTGTTACAACAGGATTACAATGTGTACATGTTGTGAATTCTGTGTAGTCATTAGTCCTTAAAACAAACAAAATATAATTAATGAGGACATATACTTTAATGTTTCCATTAAATTATTATTATTCTAGTTCCTAGTTTGTAGCAACTGATCAACCAAAATAGAAAAATGTCATTCGTATAAATCTTGATTTCAATAAAATTGTTACCTGAAAAAAATAATTCTGTCTGGTGATGTTTTTGGTTGACTAACCCAAAATTGTGCTATACTATATTCGTTGGTTTCGTAGAATAGTCAAACGTATTGCTCTTTTTGAAGGAGATATGCAATCACTTATATCATTTTCACCCGGCCACTTTCTACGATTTTTCTATTGTATTTTACTACCGTTAACATTGTGTGGTACTTTTGTTTTGTTTTTCACTATGTGATCATTTAAATTACTGGTATCATTTAAATTGAAAACCATCGCTAAATCCAGCCATCGATGCTCTGTCATTGCAATATCCATGACTTAGAAATGTTGTGATGCAAAAGAACGGTTCGTACTGACGTTATTGAATATATATTAAATCATCGCAATTTTCGTCCAACACATTTGTTTTTCAAATGTGCATTGACACAATATTCTTCTCTTCAACAGACCATTTTAATGTTTCAAATTGTCTGTATGTCTGATGAAATCAAATAATAAATCCAAAAAGATATCAAGATAAGAACAGGACGAAGTCATACATACCTCATTTGTTCCCTATTCTGTATTCGAGATCCTGTAAATATTAAATATTTATTCAAGAAAATGATATATATACAGTCAAGTTTCGAAATCACGGAATATTTGTGAAATGTTTTACTATCACGTAGCTAACGCATACTATTTTATTATTATTATTATTATTTTTTTTTTTATAATGCATCTTTACTTATAGAATTCATATTTTTAATCAAATATATTGTTTTTAAAAATGTTAATACTTACGACAAAGGACAACAAAGACAATGACAAATACAATAGCCAGTACACTAATGATTAGTGATGAGATCCCAGTTGTAAATAATGCATTACTCTCTTGACTGGTTGAGGCAGGGTTTTTCTGAACCTGTGCTAAAGTAAAGATAACATAGTTCATTTTATTAATTGATTTATCGGAAAATATGTGTCACAAGCGACCACGGATATGTTCCACATGTAAATACTTTCCGGTCATTTTCCTATTCATGACTTATCTCCGGGTTTGTAATTAGAGTAATACGACTGGTGCCAATAGAGGGGAAGTAACCAGGGGTGGATCCAGGATTTAAAGTTAGGGGGGAGGCGCACATAAAAAAAATCGCGTCGAGCGGAGGGAGGCGCGAAAATGTTTGGGGTATTTCGTGTGAAAAATCACGATTTTACGCAAACAAATCATATTTTTTCCAATTTTAGGGAGGGCGCTGGGTGTGCTCCCCCTTGAATCCGCCCCTGGTAACTGCTTATCATGCCGGAGAACTGTTGGTTTTCGGTGGGCTTCGTGTTGCTCGATCTCAGTCTCCGGTGTGGTGTTTTCTATATGTCGATGTTTATGTCTTCAAATTTGATGGCTTACTTTATTCTTCCACATTCAAATTATTTGGTTTTCCAAACTTTTGTTTTTGACTTTATTACTACCGAACTAGCTAAATAAGTGAAATTTGTTTTAATATAAGCCATAAAAATGAAAAGAATAAGTGTAGAAACAGTGTTAATTCCAGACTACCTCCTGTATGATGCAAAGGTACAGAAACACACTATATATATCTATTGAATGGAAAGCATTGCATTTCGGCGAATAGACTACGTTAAAATATAACAGCTTAACAGGGGCATGTAGTGTATGACTTGAGCAGTTATATCGTAAACATATATACTGCTTAAATTTATTCACTTTGATGATAGAGAATAGACAAAATAACTGTACAAAAAGAAAACAACATGTCAATGATTATTTATACCTGGCATTGTGCTGAAATATTTTGAAAATTACGTATTAAGTTATATCAAAAGATACATACTTTGGTCTGTGGTACATTTCACCGGTTTCGACAACGAATCCCCTAAATAATTCCTAGCGATTATTTCAAAGATATACATTGTTTCTGGTACCAAGTTGTCGACTGTGTACAGTAGGTAAGATGTTACACTAGAATCAGGTATGGATGGTGATAACATTGAAGATGATGACTGTGATATTCTCCTATACTGTATATAAAACTCCTGTGTTGTTCCACCGTTAAACTCAGATTTCCACAGGACAACAGCTGATGTTGTTTTACACACAACATAGAAAACGATAGGGGCAGTAGGTTTGTCTAAAATACATATAAAATCATTGAACTGATAATTGTCATATGACAATTGTTTACTACAGTCTAACCTGTCACTGAGGCCACAGCTATTAAGCAGTCAACTGTATTAAAAGATAACATTTTTCTTGTCCTGTCATAGAATAATCCATATGAATTGAACCTTTATTAAGAGGTCACCTGTCATAACACGACACTTTTTTCTTGTCCCAAAAGGCACCTCTTAATACAGGTTTGACTATATTTACAATAATATAAACCAATGACATTGGTGAGCATGTACAATAATGTTCAGGTTTAAATGGATGCGTACTCAACATTTCAAGCTAATTAATGGTGTAGGCCTAGGGTATGGGATATACAGTAACTCTATTATCAGTGTCTTCTCAAATATATGGCCATCTGTGCGTTTGAAAATCTATGCTTCTTGGGAACACAGATTGCTTACATTGGATACGGGCAGTTTAGAAAAATACCCCTTTTCCTTTTACATTTCCAAAAAGCGATGCTTAATATATCCTTGTCTTTTTATATTTTATTGCTGCTAATAACAGTGTGTTATTATTATACATGTATGCTTGTGCCCACGAAATATCATTGAAATATCTATTTCCAGAAAAAGTACCCTCGAAATATCTTGTCAAAAATACAAGGAGTGTAACACATTTTGTGACAAACTTTTTTCTATTGAATTTCAAGATTTTGTCAAATAAAAAAAATCAAATATGTACACTAGGATCTTAACTATTGTGAAACTATAGTACAAATGCTTTATGTGTGTGGAAATCAATTACGTCTGCTGATGATTTAAAAAAATAAAATGGTCACACCGAAAAACTGAATACTACAATATATTGGTATACAACATTATCAATATATTGAAAAGAAAGTGTCTAGTTGGAGAATAAATGTAAGGGTTTTAGAAGTGTTATTGAAACTGTATGAACAATAATTTCATTACCCCATGAACATGTTTGCACCACTCTGATCTTCACAAAATTATTAAGTGACCCGAGAATGTCAGGAGGGTAAACAAGATATGTTTACATTATGGTCATTTTATACATTGCTATTTTTTGTTAAAGTTTGCATTATATGTTAGCAGTTCATTACAGACTGTATCTATCAGCAGAATTTTTTAAGGAATTTGACAATACAGCTGGATGGCTGTCTGTTTTTTTGTTTCTTTTTTTTTGTAATGAAATAATCAAGTAGAGTCAACCTCAAGCCACCCTCCCCCCAAATGACGTGAAAATAAAAAAGGCAAAAAGACAAATGCAATAATTTGGTAATTTGGACATCCACTTTGTAAAATTTAAGAATTAAAAAACTTATTGCTATTGGTAACTAGTTTCTTTTTTTATCTAATAAATAAAGAAACTGCAAATGATGAGTGTAATAACTATCCTTGACAATTTCGTTTTTTCTGGGTGCCTTCCATGAAAAACATCATTTTAAATATTTAAAAAATCCGACGGTAAAAGTTTGCAAAATTTGGTGCAATGATGTCTATATGTAAATGCTTTACAGTGACATTTTTGGGTGGAAATTAACCTGCGAGATTTTTTAAAATAAGATTTTTAATACCAGGGTGGTATCACGGGGCATCCCCTTTTTCCAATTGCAACTGTTTTACACGTGATTATCTCCAAACAGGATATCCATGCATGGTAGATATTTCATAATTATTCAACAATAACACTCTCAAGTGTATTAAAGCCAAAATATCCCCTTTCAATCAGAAATAAATGCGTATATCTATTAGAAGCTTCCGAATCTAGTATTACCATCTGGCCTCAATAATACCCTAAAATTGCTATATTGAGGATGTGCTATGGAGAAAACAGCACGGTGAAATTTCTTAAAAATTTGGCAGATAATGCATTTAGACATAACTATTCAATTATGCAAATTTAAAATTAAATTGAACTATGGGAACATTTTGGGGTTATCCAGGCCTACACCCTTAAGCTACAGCTTTCAATAACTGAACAAGCTATGAACCAGTGAAGTCATTATAGACAGAAGTATTATTGCATTAAGAGCCTCAAACAGTTGTATGATATGTGATATGAGGCTTAATAATTAGAATATTGCTTTAATAATACAATTAATAAAAACATACTTACTTTCTTCTACCACCTTGAAGTCATGTTGGAAATACGTTCCAATATTATTTGAAACATTTATTGAGTAAGTACCATATTCTGATTCAATCAAGCCGTCTTTGATCAACTGTGATACATGTTGATAGACACCATACGTTGTTGTTATATATTTCTTGTCTACATCGATTAGGTATGTAGTTCCATTCTGAATAAATGTCCATCTTATCAAAGTCGGCTGTGGGTATGAAATAATTGGTACTGTTATGTTGAGAGTACGTTGTTTATTTGTTATTGCAATTGTAGTATCCAACATAATGGCACTTCGTGGATGACCTTTTAAAAATATATGAATAATAAAGTACTACAATTGATTATCATACTGATGGTAAAAAGTATATATTTAACATAACAGTTGATAAAAGTTATATTTATATCACTAAGAATGTCAGGTGATAATCTTCTAACGCATTATTATTTTCTTTTCTAGTTTTCTGAAAATTGTCTAATTGATACCGAAACACTCCATTACATACCAAAGGCAACTACAACTCTTCCTTATTCCGTACAATTCTGTATCTGTAATGGTCAATTGTCTATTAATGTTCTATATTAATTTCTTCTGTTATTTGGTTTGGTTCATTTTTCAACAGATGTTGCTCAGGCTGCATTTCTTTCATGTTATTGTAATCAACCATCTACCAATTATCTTTCAAAATTGTTGGGCATCTTCATGTACCAAAATATCGTCAATACTTTCACCAGCAAAATTACAGGCAGTGCTTAGACTTTATGTTCGGCAATTGTTCCAAACTACATTTTTCTTGAGAATTGTATATGTCATAAAGTTCCCACTGCCATCATCTTAACGTTCATAGATAAGTTCAGTTCGTCTGAATATCTTTCATGGCATTTATTGTCTGGTATTTGTTGCATATACTTGATTTTATTGCAATACGATATATTGCTGAGATATATTTTAAAGCAAGCCGGCGACTTCATTATTTTGATGCGAAATATCGCGAACACTATTTCGGTTTAATAATGGTTAAATACATAACAAGTAATTTGCATGAGTGAGCTGTTGTTGACCAAACGAGTTTTCGCCACGGATTTTTGTTTTTATTACCAGTTAAATATAATCTAGACTTCTATCACATTCGCTTTAAAAACAAGACAAGACATTCTTCTCTGTTAGTCAAGATAATGACCTTACACTGACACAGAAAATAGTCATATTATTGTATTAACGTGCAAGCTGTGCAGAAAAATGTGTATTCAGCTTATGGGTTATGAATGTACATGCGAATAACATAAAAAAAAATGGTAGTATGTCTTTGAAATCCTCCTCAATTTTATCTACGTTTGTATTGCCCAATACATGTTTTCATAAGTGACATATTGCCAGTCAAACTGTACCATAACACCTTTGACAATTAACTTAGTCCTCAAAAATAAGGTCTAGCGTTATATACAAATGGTGTGTCAATTTAACAATTCTGTTGTCCAATAAAATCATTTGCAAAAGGTTAATTTAAGAAGACCATATTATGTATCTATATTTAAAGCTATACTAACAGTAATCCTAACTAGATGGGTCTTTGTTGCAGAAATGGGATAATTAAGTATTAATTTGCATGATTAATATGTACTACTAAGATAAATTTATATACCGTATTGTTAAATGTTAATACTTACAGGTAACATATAACATTTGTTGTTTTGCTGAGTTTCCAATGATATTATTGGCTGTACAGATGTATCTACCAGTATCACTACAGCTGGCAGAATTAACAATAAAACTTGACTTAGTAGTTGATCCTTCTGTTGTTTGTAAGATTTTACCGTTCAACGTCCAAGTAACGGTAGGAGCTGGATTCCCCTCAATCAGACAGGTAAACATCATAGTATTATTTTCGTCAACTGTATTTGATGTATTTATAGTCATATTTTCCACCTTTGCTTGATCTAAGGTATAAAATTATGTTAAAGCAAGTATGCAAATTTGCAACAAATAAATTATACAATTGATTACTTTTTTGCTTAATGAAGAAACCAACCACACAGGAGACATATTCACCACGATTCATGAAGACGTCTCCCGATAAAGAAAAAAACTGACTGATTAATTCCACCCCTCAGACAATGATGCAACATGCACACACCCATATACCATTGCATAGCACAACTAATAAAACATTATTTTTCTCATGCATGATAAAAAATGGAAAATCCTTTTCCACTAAGCATTGTAATGGGAGATTCGGTAGAGTCGCATAATCTTATCAACACAGACCTGCCTGCAGTCAATACAGATTGCATCATGTGTAGATAGTTTTATCTCAACATTAGTTAAAATAATATATAAAATAAAAAGGAAAGTTGAAAGTAGTAAATGTTACTATGTTATGAAAGTATAATAGCTAGAGCCAACAGGCATAAACTACAAATAGAAAATGACGAAAATAAAAATAATGCTAAGCAGTGTCTTACTGTCGGCCCTAGAATATATCATCGCGGTATTTCAAGATACTTTTTATATTAATGAAATAGAAAATATAAAATGAATACCGTAGATATATTTTGGATAACATTCATAACACTACGCCGAGTCTCAAATTGATTGGTCCACTATTATTTTTTTCATAGATATTACAATATGTACGAATAGATGATTGTTGTGTACAATTAATTCCTTTAGGAAGGCAAATGGTGTCAGATGAAGATTTACCATGAAAATGTTCAGATCGCTACGGCTTTTTTGGATCAGTTTATTCAAATCAAACATAAATTGCAGAATGTATATTAATAAGATATAGTGATATATCTGTAAGAATAATTCAAGATACGAAAGGGGTAATCGAAAGGCCAAACAATAATTCTGCAAATGATTTGTATGTGTAAATACAATAAGATTTTTACAAAAATATTTTACGCTTGAAGATACTCTTGTTACATTTCGCATTTTTATATTATGCTAAGTAATATTTCAACTATATTAATAAAAGTCTAAAGATTGAACATCATTAGATACACAAAAAACTCGTGGTGAGCCCATATGGTCCGAAAAGGTTAAAAATGTCCCGCTCGACTAGTAATTCTTATTAAGAATTCGGTGACAATTCACCAACGAGGAAAGAAAGATGGAATCGGCAAAGCGTAACACGGACCAGTAAACATATCCGAGGTCATCTGCGTCACAACTTTTCCATAAATACTTGCTCTAAACATGGAGGAACTAAAGCCGTCGTCCCCGTGATCATATGGTAATTGAATTTACAACTACCAATGCAACCAGTGCCTATCACCATAGATGCTGCGAGTTCAAATCTCGATCAGGGTGAGGTGTACAACATTATGCGATTAAGTGTGTCTGTGACTTGCGACAGGTCAGTGAACTGGTTTTATCCGGGTTCTCCGATTTCCTCCACTAATAAAACTGAGCGCCACGATATAACAGCAATATTGTTGAAAGTGGCGTTAAACACCATTGAATATCTACTACATGCTTAGCTTGATATGGAAATGTGAAATTGACGGCGGATGTCATATAATAGGAACACGATATCAACAGCTCCCACAACTGCTCATCTATATACCTTCACGACAGATGTCATACACTAGGAATATAATATCAATTTCCGGAACACCTCTGTTATTTTGATATTATACAATATTTTGAATCTTAGATTTGTCCTTCCATTAAACCTATTGATCACAAACAACTTACACTGGACATCTACTTCCACGTTTGACGACATTTTACTCCCTACGGTATTAGTAGCTGTACAGTAAAACGTTCCGTTCTGATTTCTGGTGATATTCTGTAGATACAGGTCATTAGTTGTACCATCAGGAACATTAGGTCCAGTCCACATAAAGGTACATTGTGGTCTACATGATGCTGTACAACTAATAGATGGTATAGTATCACCTTCTGTTACAGTATACGTTGTGATGGGTGGAGACAGGGTAACATATTCTGGTCCATCTATAGTGATATTTTATAGTTCAATTAAAAACAATGATAAATATAAATTAGTGTATATAGGAAGTCACCATTACGTTCTTTGTTACATTGTTACCATAAATAAATTGAATATTTTCCGACAATGTACGTATAATTATATCTTAATCTGTAATTTTATAATTTGTGCTTTTGGAAATTCTGATAACATTGTAACACATTTCAATATTAAACACTTACAATTTACACTGAGTTGTAAGTTCTTTGTTACATTGTTACCATAACCATTGCCTGTATGACATGTAAATGTTCCGTGGTCATTCTTTGACAGACTTGGAATTTCTAGATTTGATCCATCTACTACGGTTCCGTCAGGTTGTATCCAATGAAACTGACATGGAGGGTTACACTGAGCTGAACAAATGATTGGTCCTAGAATTTGTCCCAGGACTTTTGTGATTGATTCGGTAGCTGGATTGAAAGCGATACTTGATCCAGGACCATCTATGCAAAACAAGAAAAAAAATAGAACTTGGTTTGACATACAAGTAGACAATTTCTTTCTACGTTGGCTTTAACTAGTACACCTATAACTTGCCCTAAACGCATTTGAGTATAGAAATGTTATCAAACCGACATATAGTGTAGATGTATGCTAGAATTTGCTACTTCTGTCAATATAATCTGAAGTTAATATGTCGTATATATCATGACAAGCATCCGTCTATTGATAATTATTTTCGCATTAATTGATTTATTGTATTGTCTGCATATGGCTAAAATACCCCCAGGCAATTGACGAAAAGGCCCCTCCCCGTTTTTGTATTACTACTGATATCTGAACTAAATGCATGTTATGTTGTAGTCAAGTGCCACTAATACTATGTTATTTATAGCTCAAGATTTTTTTTACCGCTAATATATAGTAAAAGTAATTCGGGACTTAGAACAATGCTTAGAATATTGCATATTAAATACATATACATTGTGATAAGTTAGGTATAACATAGACTTGCATTTGATTGATACAAATAAGATTTGTGGTTTCAGCGTTGACATATTTTTTTTTAAAACTGTCACTCTATGGAGCATACACATGTATACTGTTGTATTTTGTTGTAGGATAACTGTCAAAATAAGATCATGGAGTACAATTCAACAAATACCTCTACAGTAATATGTAATAAACCTTTCTTTATTTTTGTTGTCTTGAGTAGCGTGATTTGCTATGAACAGGCAGACGACAATATTATAATAATAACTTACATCTAACATACACTACCACGTTTGACAACATTTTACTTCCTACTTCATTGGTAGCTGTACAGTTAAACGTTCCTTTCTGGTTTCTGTTTATATTCCGTAGATACAGGTTATTAGTTGTGTCATCAGGAACATTAGGTCCAGTCCACATAAAGGTACATTGTGGTCTACATGATGCAGTACAATTAATATATGGCATATTATCACCTTCTGTAACAGTATACATTGTGCTGGGAGGAGACAGGGTAACAGATTCTGGTCCATCTATAGTGATGTTTATAGTTCAATTAAACACATTGTTAAATATAAATTGTTGTATATAGGAAGTTATCTATTATTCATTACAAGACCAAACATTTCGACAATGAAGCTATTTATAAGCTACCAAACTTCTTACAAGGGTAGGATTTCCGAAGATTCCATATCAACTAATTGGTTTTTAAACTAAATGACATGACATAATCACCCTAAATATATATTTCTATAATTCATGACTTTGGTAACCGTAGTGAGTTTATTCGTATGGTAATAATATATTTCAATATTTAATACTTACAATTTACAATCCAGAAAATAATGTACTATTTGTTTTTCATAATAATCTATTTACGATTAATTTAATCATCATTAAAAACAAACTAAGCCCTACTTCTATGCATATACTGGGTTACTCGTTTTATTTGAGCAGTCTAATTTCATTGACTGGATAATTATATTTTGCATAGGATGACTGAGCAAGATATAGTTTGTCTCTTACAACTTTAAAATGTGTATTTTAGGAAAAACCTAACCATGCCTCTATGCAAGTAATGACTTATCCTGCACTCGTTATATGGGAACATTCACATTGAATTGGCTGAATACCTGTTTACGTTATAATGTCACCGACTGAAATATGACTTTTCTGGTACCTGATTCATACAGAGCGACGGTAAAAAACTGTAAGAGTATAAGAGCGGATGTGATAGACGACACTATTTAAACTATTAGAATAACGCTTGTTGTTGCAGATAATTCAGCAGTTATTTTGCAGGATTAAAGCATTATATGTACATTCTCGGTAAATATAAGATGTATTTGTACTCACTGTGAAGCAGGCAGAAAAATATCGCATGATGATCACTTCGTTTTTAAAGTTCGTATATGTAAATTTTATATTTTTGATGATAATGTACCTATATTGTCAATATCTCAGTCTGTTAATTTACATTTAAATTTGTGTTCTTGGCTATTCTAGCACCATTGTAACAATTATTATATCACATTTCAATATTAAACACTTACAATTTACACTGAGTTGTAAGTTCTTTGTTACATTGTTACCATAACCATTGCCTGCATGACATGTAAATGTTCCGTGGTCATTCTTTGACAGACTTGGTATTTCTAGGTTTGATCCGTCTACTACAAATCCGTCAGGCTTTATCCAATGGAACTGGCATGGTGGGTTACATTGAGCAGAACAAACGATAGGTCCTAGACTTTGTTCCATAACTTTTGTGATTGATTCGTCTGCTGGATTGAAGGAAATACTTGATCCAGGACCATCTAAAATAAATAAATTCACGGTTAAATATACAGTCGTTTGCCATGAATGAGTTCGCAATATGACTGACTTAACGTTATGCATAAAATCACATTAGCATTTAAAAAATCTAATTATTAGTAATAAAAAAATATTTTACTTACCAGAATACTTCAGTATTTTGATATATGAACCCTTAAACGCAAAACATATCGTATTCTTCGTGGTAGACTTGCATACAGGCTCCGTACGTAGTGTAAAGAGAGGGAACTGCAAATGTCAGATACAATTCGATTCAAGTTCTGGGAATTTCGGATTTAGTTTACTCGTCGTTGTTCCTGAATTTTTAGCACTTTCCAGACGTATTTTGTAATATTTAAATCAGGGCTTCATGCTGGCCAAGGGAGCCTATTTATATCATTTTATTCCCTCCATTGGTTGCTTCTAACTGAAACATGGCACGGTGTATTATACTCTTGAAAAATCCAGGATCGGTTTGAAAAATGTCTTACGATAATTGGCCAAAGGTTATCGTCTAATACTGAAATATTCTTTCCAGTGTTGATATTCCCTTCAACTAGTGTCAGTGTTCCTACGTCATAATATGGTATGCACCCCCAAAACATTACTGATGCACCACATGTGGTTTCCCAGTCGTATCGACGGCCTACACATTCCGGTCGTAGTCTTTCATCAGCCTTTCTCCAGACATAAATTTTGCGATTTTGACCTAGTATTATCTTTGTCTCATCACGGAAAATCATATGCGACCACTAATCTACTGTCCCGTGCAATTGCCGGCGACAAAATATAACCCGCCGCTGGCGGCTGAATTGAGAAATTATTATTTTCTTGGACACTACTCTACGTTTGTACCCTTCCCGAAGCAGTCTGCTACAAACTGTTCTAGGTGAAACATTACAGCCAGTTCTTTGATTAAATGTTGCTGTTACATCTTTCAGAGTTTGTTGTTTGTTTGTTTTCAGGCTACGAAAAAGAATCCCGTTCTCCCGAGGAGTCGTTTTGCGGATACCCCCACTTCGTGGCAGATTTTAAAAATGTTTCCTCTTTCTCTCATCCACTTCAACATATTTTGTATTTTATAGCTCAAAAAACCTTCATTTGACAAATTTATAATTATTTCTTTATGCTTGGTGGTTAGTTCCTTACCATGCGTAGCCATTGTTGCTTAGCAGACAATTGTTTGTTTATCTAAAGGGAATAATCAATATTTGGACGACTGCAGGGAAATTATAATCAGAGAAACAACAGCGGAGTGTGTCATTCGTTTTTTCGTTGTTTAATCTATGCTACTACCGATTTTTACCGCATGTTGGTAGAAAGGACAATAACGACGTCGCCATTTTGCGAGTTCATTCATGGCAAACGACTATATGCTTAATGTATTTATTTCTACTGTAGTTATATCCATAATAAACATTTAACACATTTGGGCAATTTAAGCATATAAAATGTATCTGTAGCTGTTGAATAGACATATGTTTGCACATGTATCTTCATATTATCATTCCCTGTTTTAATTATCATACAGCAATGCTGTCATTTTTATTCGCACGGTTTACTATCAACGTGTTACTTCTGTAAAATCTACGTTTTAATTACTACTACAACGTCGATGCCTCTGCTGTTGGACTATTAGTCACCGAGAGTAAAAACCGTCAGTGCTTCGGAGTTGTCATGGTTTATAATATTATATTGGTATCATCATTTACTGTTCTTAAACCATGTATTTATTATTAAAACTAAAGCTTCCCTCCTGTTGGTATAGATGATAATTTTGCTGACTGTGCTCTCCTGGTTTGGCTCTTTGGTTTTCCTGCTTCCAAAAACTTTTAAATTAATTAGTTTTTTTTATTATATCTTGGCTTATCTACGTTGTTATTATGTCAATTCTGAGTTATACCATTATAATGCAACATTATTAAAGTAAAGAGGTTTATTGTATATATTGGTGGGTGCTCTGCATATCCTGACAAACGGGGATTATAAGTATGGTATCTTTTATATATCAAACTTTAAATATTCACAATGACGCATTTATCAGATATATGTTCATCTATACTATCGTTTCATAACAATCTGAATTTTGGATTTATCCGATTGTAGTCTACGTCCCGAAAGACTATATGTATACAAGCGTAAATCGTAAGCAATAGATGTTTCTGAAGGATAAAAACAATATTGATACAGTGGTTTAAACTATTAAGAAGATGTGTAGTTGCAACAAAACTGGGAAAAGGTTAAGTGAACCTTGCCTTTAGGACTCTTACACATAAGCTTTATACTGTCAACTTCCCTTCAGCGGCAAATGGCTGCATCACCAGTGTATGTAGTTTCATTTCTATAGCTTGTATCCCAGCACAATGATCTTTCAGAAAGATCTTAGCGGCTGACACAAAAGATGCTCACGCGATGTTAGGATGCTCCCATGTTGAAGTCGTCGCTATGGTGTCGTCATCACGAACTTGCTGACTATTTTGAAATATCTAGTTCTCAAATGACAGTGGCTATATTTATTCTCCTCCATCACCGAAATAACTGTTAATATACTTGACTATACGAGTATCACTGTGAGTGTCTTATAAGACACAGGAACAGCTTACTCTTTGCGTGTACATGTGTTCGCCATCGGGTTTTGGTAGGTACGTGTTGATTTTCTTTTTAGTTTTTTGTGTTGAAAGATGAAGAAAACACTAACAATAACAGCAACTTACATCTAACATCTACTTCAACGTTTGACGACATTTTACTTCCTACTTCATTAATAGCTGTACAGTTAAACGTTCCTTTCTGATTTCTGTTGATATTATGTAGATAGAGGTCATTAGTTGCACCACCAGGATCATTAGTACCAGTCCACATAAAGGTACAATGTGGTCTACATGATGCAGTACAACTAATAGATGGTATAGTATTACCTTCTGTAACAGTATACGTTGTGGTGGGTGGAGACAGAGCAACATATTCTGGTCCATCTACAATGAATAGAAATAGTCCTACAAATAGTCCTCAATCAAAGCAATACTAAGTATAATTAGTGCTATGGAGGAAACTATCTACTCTTCATTACAAGACTTTCTATCTTCGTTTGAATTGAAAATGCGCTTTTAATGCACCATATTACTATGTTCTACTATGTATAAATTAAGCAGCAGTAAGAAGACCACACATTTATAAAAAAATATACTACTTAAAAACTGCTAAACTGTTTTATGAGAGAATGACTTCCGAGGATCACAAAACTTTTGTTAGTTCCATTTCAATTGATTTTAAGCTAAGATGCATGAAGTATACATTCTAGATCTTTGTAATAAAGAAAATAAATTCTGATGAACGGAAAGAGTGTAATGGTATCCCAACAATATATAAAACATACGTTTGTTTGTTTTATTGAATTCTGATTTGATTGATATATAACACTACAATTATTTGTTGTAATAGTCTACATTGGTAAAAGGTTTAATATACTGTTTTCCATAAGTTTCATATTATTATTTAACGACAGTACTAGTCTGAACCTTACTAATGAACACAAAAGGGTAAATCATCTATTTCTATAATGTATGATTTGTGTAGTCGTAATAATTTTATTAGCATGATCATATCAAATTTCAGCATTTAATTCTTAAAATTAACGTAATCCAGAAATCGATGCATAAATTATTTTTCATATTAATCATATATGCCGTTAATTTAAGCAATATGCCAACCTTAAATTTCACGGCAAGCATTACTTTACCTCTAAGCATACAGTCTTGTAGTATGACATTTTCTCTCAGTCTTCAATGCTAAAATGTGTGCTCTTGATAATCCTGTTGACATTATGAGAATCTTAAATTCAAATGTAATATTTAAATACTTACAATTTACAGTGACAGATAAGTTCTTTGTTGTATTGTTACCATAACCATTGCCTGCATGACATGTAAATGTTCCGTGATCATTCTTTGACAGAATTGGTATTGTTAGGTTTGATCCGTCTACTACAGTTCCGTCAGGTTTTATCCAATAGAACTGACAGGGTGGGTTACATTTAGCAGAACAAACGACAGGTCCTACACTTTGTCCATGGATTTTTGTTATTGATTCGTCCGCTGGATTGAAGGAGACACTTGATCCAGGGCCATCTAAGCAGTAAAACATAGATTAACCATGGTAGGACATCAACTATTTATTTCTACGGTAGTTATAGCGACAAAGAGAATACATGATTTGTTTACAACATATTTGAAAATTAAAGTATATACATTATAACTGTTGTGCTGAATACACAATTATCTTCATGTTATCGTCCTATTTTATCCACGTCCTAATTATCATACTGCCATAGTGTCAGTTCTGCCCGAAAGGTGTACTATCAACGTGTTATTTCTGTCAATTCTTGAATAAGGATATGCTGTACTTAAACATTATTGAAGGAAAAAGGATTGTTGTAAATATTGATGACTGATGTGCATATTATGACAAAAAGTCCATTAAAGCTCTGAGAAAATGTTATATCAAACTTTAGATATGTGCATTTACATTCATATATCTGGGTCCTAACAAGATGAATTGTTTAATTAACCGATACCTGTAGGAATCCCAAGGCACATATCTCCTAGTCCCTAGGGACTCCATTTATTTAAACGTGAATCGTAATAACGCAATGTTAATTGAAATACAAATGAATCTATAATTATCACTTCATTAACTGATTAATTAAATACCCTGTGTATAGCAACAATATCTCACATATACCTGTAGACAAAACCCCACTACACACACACATTCACAAAACCCTATTTGTACTTAACGTGTTTTTTCAAATAATTGATAGAGTAGAGGCTTACCTAAAATCTATATACGCTACGTGGTGTCTCTAATGATTCGTTAATCGTAATTCTAGATCTGGATTATTTTAACCCGCTAATTCATTGTAAAAACGTACGATAGAATAACGTTGATCGTTTTATGAGAAAGGTTTTTCATCGAATTTAATGTCATTAAATTACAAACAAAATCCAAAGGACAGTATATTATATTGTTGTACTGTAGAATAAGTCTTAAGTGTGTTGGCTAGTGTGTGTGTGTGTGTGTGTGTGTGTGTGTGTGTGTTCATATAAACTGAAGTTGCCAAGTCAGGTAGTGGACACAACACAGGCGTCTACTGAGAAATAACTGTGGTACATAATAAAGTGAGCAATTATAATATGAAGGATGACGTCCTTCAAACACTTTGAGTCCAAAACCGTGGTAAAAATAATATTTATCAATGACCGATTGCGCCATTGTCCTTCATGATTGTTATTATTCTTGTAGACTTTTCACTTAAATTATTATTAAAATTTTTGTCCACCAAATATGTATACAATAACTTTAAAATCCTTTTCCAAAGCTTAAATTTACAATATGATGATCAATATGATTCTACAGGGGACTGATGGCGTTCCTATATACATAATTGAATAAAATATGTGTATACCTTGATGCTAGCAGAATATAATAAAAGTTTATATTAAGCGCTTACAAGGAACTGTGGGTGTCCATGGTTCACTGTTGTGTAATTTGTTGTCACTGTCTGCTGATGCACATCTAAAGGTAACTGTTGAAGATAATTCAGTTGGTGTGCTATATATCCAGTGTGTAGCTAAACCATCTGTATCACATGAACATAATCTACTAGGACAAACTGTAAAACTACCGGTAATATCCTCATAGTAACATCCACTGATTGTAGAGTGGGCAATTATAACAATTGAAACATTATCTGATAGTATAGCCATGTATGTAGTTCTCCTGTTGTTTACAAAGTCACTTACGTTACATGTGACCATGTATGGAACTCCAGCTTCAATGTGAGTCTCTCCAGATATACTGATGATAAAACACCACACACATTGTACAACTGATGGAAAAATAATAAATCAAATACATGAATTGTATCAATCAAGGAAAGTGAACGTTATGCCATATATCTGTGTGATAGAGGTATCGTTTTTCCCTCTCCCCGCGGTTTTTCTATTATATTTTGAAACTGTAGTATTTTTTTTAATTTTCATTTTATTATATAAAAGGAAATGGATGATATATGAAGTGTTTCGAAATAATAACGAGCATCGCAAGATGCGAGCTAAACAGAAACATGGGTGTAAGGAGATGAATCAATATACTAACAGTACCAAACGGAAGTGGTTTCTAAGTTTCAGCATAGAATGGACAATCGGAGCGAATGACCAGAAATAGCCAATTAATTAGAATAAAAAATATCTATCCAGTTTAAAAAAAATAGAAATCCGTACAGCTTTTTTACATGATTGATTTATTTGAAAAAATGACAATCGCTATAGTTTACGTCACACAAGTATTGTTACGTCACGTCATTCATTTCATGATCGCTGTCACTGCTGTTTAGAGTAAATAATCATTGTCCTGCGTTTCCTCAAGTTGGTGGCGATTTACAGTTGGTTACCGAATAATTGTTTATGTATTGAACACGGTGCAGTTCCCAGCAATGTGAAAAGAATGTCTTGGAAATTGTGCAAAGCCAAAGGACTGTTTTGAAGTCGTGACAGGTTTATTCACTTGTTTTCAAGGACTGAAGAAGACGATGTTTTGATATCCATACATATGGATATATTTTTAAAATTGTAATTGAATTTTGTTTTATTCATTTTGATTTTTTATAAGTGTGTATTTTAAATAAACACTTAAAATTAGTAAGATAAATCTCGAGTATGTTGAGATTTTCCTCACGGAGATTCCGCAATGTTTACAAAGACATCCCTGGGGTTTCCCCACAATCCTAACCTATGACGTCACGAAAGTTAGTTCCAACTAAAGTATATCTTGTATCACATATAGGCTAGATACAACATTTTCTATCACATAGGTTGTATCTATTAGCAAAATATATATATTTAGAAATATAGAATACATACTTAATGTTTGATAAATGAGCATTACAGAATGAAGTACAGGAAACAGCCTTTTAATTTGAATAAAAAATAACTATCCAGTTAAAAAATACCCCCCCCCACCCCGAAGTAGAAAGGAAACCGTACATCAAACGATTAATTTATTTAAAAAATTGACAATCGTTAGACCTTCTTGTTTCGCCCCTAAAGCTGTTGTCACACGATTTCGTTGATCATGTCGCTCATGGTTTCAAAAAAAGAAAAAAATATCAAGCAATTGTAGGAGTATAAAGATGTTTTTATTTTTAGAACAATATTGATTCAGTTGCCAACCTTAAACTATTTACACTGGTTGGCGTGGCTAACCTATTGTTGGAGGTTAGCCCTGAACTCCTCTATGAAGCTGGCCCCAACTGTAGTGTCTGGTAGGTGGTTCCATTCTTCTGCTGTTCTTTTGGAAGGGGTTTCTGAGAGTGTCATAATTGGACCTCTCCTATGTTGACCTCTGGTTCTGCTGTCACTAGGTCTGAGGTATAAGTCTCGGTCGATGTCCACGAGTTGATGCTGGATCTTATACATCATAACGAGTCTGCTTATCCCCCTCCGTTGTTCTAAAGTCCACCTCTCCAGTGATGTTAACATGCTTGTCACGCATCCTTGTGTTCTGCTGGTGTATGACGAAGCGGGCAGCTCTTTGTACATTTTCGAATGTCTGTATCAGGGTTTTGGTGGTGGGATCACAAACCATTGCTGCGTATTCCAGAGTTGGTCGTAGGATCGTGAGGTAGCTGGTTTTTTCTTATTTGTTTCATTTTGATCAACTGCTGATTGGTCTAATCAAAATTGTTTGTTTACAACAAGAGAAGTGGATCAGCGGGGGTAAGATATTCGATATTTTATGCCTTTTCTGTCGGAGTTATGAATTGATTTGTGCGTGAAAAGGATGATTATATGTTTCTTTATGAAAGCTTTGAACCACATTTTTACAAATAATCATGTCAAAATTTAACTTTCATCATTTATTTTACAAAACATATGAGCAACACGACCCACAGGGGTTTGTTACGATTGTTTTACCCCTCGACTACTCTCATGTGTCTCATGTGTACAAACATGTATTTCTTTAGTGTAGTCGAGGGATGAAAAAAAATTGTAACAAGCCCCTGTGCACCGTGCACGATCCCCAGATGAAAAGGATACTTGTTTTTAAATGATAGACGTTTGACTCTTCACAGTCACTTGAAGTTTCAAAAACTAAAAAACAAATAAGAAAAAAATGTTTTTCTTAATTTTTTCTTATTTTTGGAACTTCAAGAGACTGCTTGCCTGTAGGCTGTGCCTAATCCATATTAAATATATATTACGGATTTAGTTTGTTATACAAATTATCATTGGTTCTTCAACCATGAATGTCAGCATATATTCGGAAAACAGACGGGGTATATTTTGTCAGTCTTCTAAAAACAATAAAAACATGGACGACAACAATAGAAATAGTTACGTTTCACTGAATCAATAGCATACTACGGAATAATAAATGTATTTTTACCAAATTAAATGCTGTTTTATCCTCAAATCGGCCGTATGAACAAAAACAAAATTCCGGTAATATATCTGTTATTCAGCTATCAGACAGGGTATATAATGTGTCAACTTTGAGCCACAAAAGCATCATTCGTATTTATACACAATTGGCAAACTATTTTTCATTGAGGTGTTGATATCTTCCAACGCAGTTTTTGAAAGAACAGATAGAAAGATAAAAAAAAATAGATAGATATAATAATGGCACAAACCTTTAATTCCAGTTTCTATTAATATATAGATAATGGTTTGTCACCGACCAATTCTCGATTTGGTAATTATCTGTATTTCACATATCAAACTCAAATGTCTGGTTCTTATCCTGACCTTCACATTGAAATCGCCAAAAAAAAATAGGAGGACGATTGGACGATTAAAAAGTTCGTCGTACTCTACTTTATGTTTCCCACACAACATTTTTGAACATTTTACACAATAATTTACATCACCAGATACAGTTCGAGATTTGGGATGTTTGCAGCGCTGTTTAACTTCAGTTGGAAGTGATAGGGGGTGTATGTGCACTATAGACACATTTCTCATATTTTTGTTCAATCAAGTTCTTTGTTGTTTCACGTTCGTGTGTTCATTGGGGCTTGGTTGGAAAACTAATAAAATGTATTTACTATAAATCAACCAAATTGAGTATTTGTGCCAAAGGTAAGCTTTGCATATGCTAAAGTAACTCGATCTTAATTTAATGACCAGTTAAACCCAAACAGTGTTATAATTAGATCTTTGAGCTGACAAATATTTGTTCTTCCCTCGACGAGATTTGAACTCACACCATTGATACACTGCAGCACCAATTGCTTACCCTTACGTCCAGCACCCTAGACCACTCAGCCACATTCGCTATATAAAAATATAGCTTCTATAATCATAATGTTGTCTCGTAAGGGAAATCTATAGATAGACATAAGACATGTGTCTAAGCGTGTGTAAATGGTACATATATACTTAATATTTTAATATACCACACCATGATAAAAAGAAAACAATGCAGTGGTCAACGTAATAATAAAACTAAAATATCAGATTTCTACAAAACATAGCGGAAAATTATTATAACACGAACATTGAAGTAAATTAGTAAGAAAATCATATTAATCGTGTGGCACTCGTCGTATTGCACATGCTATGCTATGCTTCCTGTGATAGTTCATTTTCGGTGAACAAGGACAGTCCAATATTTTACTACTACAAACCGATTGATTGATTGATTGATTCATTGGAGTTTTATGCAGCTATGTAGAGGCGTGCAAACCGAACATATCCATTGTCATCTGTGACACAGATAGTATGTAGCAGCTAACGAAGTTATGATGGCGATCGTAAACATTTGAAGGATATCAGAGATACAGCTGACGGCTGGTTAAGAACAATACTTTACGACGAAAGAAGTGATTTCAGATTTCCCATTTTGAATTCATATGTAACAACATTCCAGCAACACCATCATATGGAATATATATATTTCAGTTAATCCAATATTCCAAAGCGTGTGGTTCCCATCATCATTTCCTTGATAGAGGGTTGCTGCTAAAAAGGAAGCTACTCAAACAATGGTTCGTAGTGGTTAGATTGAAGTCATCACTATTAATCTTCGTAATCAAGCCGGTCCAATATGCTGATCGACCGACATTGGCTTCGGTTTACATTTCATAAACAAACAAAGATGTCGTCTGACAGGTTGACTATTATGTAATACCTGCTTTCAAATAGCCATGAAAGACAAATTAGCTTCAATACCTACTCAACATTTAATGACCAATAGAAAAGCTGTTGACAAAGAATTACATTGTACAAAACATGAAACCATTAAAATTCCATTCTCTCTATGTACATGTATCTGTTATTTTAGTGATTGTTTTATAATTTGTATTAAGAATGTCCATATAATGCATCAAATTGTGTTCTGATTGAAGCAGTTTTAGGCAGTTGTGTATAACATAACAAATAGTGCATTGCACTTTGGTCCAAATGGCAATCTATGGACCAATCAGTCACCCCCTAAATATTATATGGATATTAATGATATTGATGATGCGTGTCATTTCTTTTGAATACTTTATTTTAAAATAAATTAAGAAAAAAACGTCATTTTGAAAAAAAATAAATATTAAAACTAAATTTGAAAACTTTATAGATATTGATAAATCAAAAGGTCCTTTAAATCCGTTTAAACTCCTGTATAACACACGTTATTTTCCAGAACTGAGGACACTGTATACATATGTATTTTTGAGTGAGTATGTTCCATATTGTATAAATCTTCACCATTCACTAAAGGAAAAACGGCTAAACTATAGAAATAAATAAGAAAATCAAACAAAAGTAAAACTGAGACACCAAAAGCTTACATTCCTTATCCACAAAAAGAAAAAATAACTAATCGAAAACACGACGTCTATTCATACACCATTGGGATCCCATAAATGTTCTAGCATCTTCAAACCAGATATTTTGTAAATAACAACCCAATGCACATTCTAGCCAAGTTTGCTTACAATAAATAAAATAATGGGGAACTGCAACCATTCCCCAAACATCCCTCCATTGCAAAAATTGAACTCTGGTGAGTACGTAATAAATAATGAGGATAAAGTTAATATCTTAAATAACTTTTTTGCTCCATAACTGAAATAGAAAATTATAATGTTCCTACTCCCGATTTCCATGATCGCACAGGTAATACAATAGACACTGTACATATAACTTCAGATGAAATTAAAAACATACTTGAATGTCAACAGCTTGGGAGAGCAGTAGGTAGCGATATTATAAGTCACTATCTGATAACAAATACGTTTCTACAATCCTCCACTTAATATTTCATTTTTCCCTACAAACCAGAAAATTTCCAAAAATTTGGAAGTCGACTATAGTTATTGCAGTTTTTAAAAAAGGTATAAAATCTGGCCCATCACATTATCGACCTCTTAGTCTACTTAGGTGTGTTGGAAAAGTTTTTCAACGTGTTGTTTTTAAATATATATTTGATATCTTATTGGACAACTCTCTTATCTATAAATATCAGTCCGGATTTATGCACGAACACTACCGTGTACTAACTTATTTAAATGTATCACAATGTTTGTTTATTATTAGAAAATCGTGAAGTTATATGTACTGTATTTTGTGATATATCAAAAACATTTCATAAAGTTTGGCACCGTGGCCTACTTAAGAAAGTTAAAAGCTTATGGAATTTCCGAAATATTGTTGGGTTAGTTTGATAATTACTTAATTGACAGAAATCAAAGAGTTGTTCTACAAAATTTTCTTTCAGAAGTAGGGAACGATAAAGGTGGAGTACCACAAGTATCAGTGTCTGGCCTTTATTATTTATATTATATATCAATGATATCACTGACGATATTCAAAGTCTTTCATCTGGTCAACTGTCCATGCTACATAAATTCAAAATAAATCTTAACAGGGAACATATCGAGAAACACATATTTGTCTTGTATAAGGTCATTATTAGTGTATGCGTGTAAACTGTGGGATGGCTGTACTATTTTAAATTTAAATAAAATCGAACAAATACGAAACGAAGCTGCTAGAATTGTTACTTGGTTGCCAAAATTTGCAAGCATAGAATCCCTATATCTTGAAACTGGGTGGTAACCCCTTCATTCTCGTAGATATAGTAGAATATTAAACATGTTTTACAAAGTACGTAATAATGATTGTCCATTATATTTATATCACGAGAGGAAAATTAATTACATTTGCGCAACCAAACCGAACTTAGAAATCCGCTCACTAAATTACAATTTTTCGCTAACTATTTTTCCCTTCTTCTATTAAAACATGGAATAAATTAAGTCCACAATTAAGAAATGCACCAACTCTAAATAGATTTAAACAAGCAACAAAAAATCAAATAATAAAACCCAAAAATTTTATAATGATGCACGTAGAATTTTAAAAATAATTCACACTGAGACATAGATCCAGTAGCTTGAATGCTTATGTGTTCCGTGTGCATTTGGCTAATGCTCCAGGCTGTATATGTGGGTGTGCTTTTGAAGATGCAATTCCTTTTATATTAGGATGTTGTTTCTACAACGAAGCAAGATAATAATTGAAATTAAGACTAGTTTTTCGTCATGAACTAAAACCTGAAGTCCTACTTTTTGGCGATGACACCTTAACTGAGATGCAAAATCTACACATTTTCAAATCTGTACAACTGTACATCAAGCGAACGAAATTTTTTACCCATTTATGATCACAACACCCCCTGCCATTGATTGTAAATCCATAAGTTCCCGTTGCTCTCATTTCACATACAAGTATGTTAAAAAGAATGCTTATATTATATAATTTCATGCTTTTTTGTGTGGTTTTTTTTTGTTGTTTTTGTTGTTGTTTGTTTTTTTTCATTTTTCATCAGCTGCAAGAATTTACTTATAATGTAGTATATTGTATTATACTATTACTAACGCATGTACTATTGCAATTATTCATTATGTGGAGAGGACCCTTGTAAATTGTTATAATTTGTGTCCAATCCAATTGTTATAATATTTAGCAATACAATATGTTTAATCTAATCGAATGGTTTCAGACAGGAATTATTGTGAAATATTGTTCATACAGGGTCCTCTGTTAAATTTGTCCTGATGACCATCCTGGATATCTGATTGTCAGATAAAAAAGATAATGTGTGAGGGACTATTCAACGATTACTCATGTTCAGTCTGGGTTCAATCAAATATCTAATTTCTGCAGAAGTGAGATGAATCACTATTTTTCATTTTTTCCATATGGTCCCATATAAAAGCATTGTCCTGCAGTGGTGGCCATCTTGGATTTCCGCTCGACAAAAGCAAAACTTTTTAAGACGGTCATATATGGCACATTCCTACCAAATAACATGTCCATCCCACGTGCTGTGTCAGACAAGATTTTGAAATTTCAGCATCAGAAACAATTGGTCATAACAGCCATGTTGAATTGCTGAACCAAGCGAAAAACACCTAATGTTGAGAATAGCCCCTGTGGTTTGTAGGAAATAGTTTCAAATGTCCCAAGCCAAGACGGGGATTTCCAATGTCAGAATGAGATGGCGTTTCCCCCCTTCTTTTTTCAGTGAGTTAATGTACGGGGTGATTAACATTAGTGGAATTATCGACCATTACTTTTGTAACATTCTTTTCATAACCCGCTATGATTCTAACCTTTACGGCCCATCATCCGAATGTCATCTATCTAGCATCATCAATTATTGCTTGTAAAATTATTCTAATCATGAATATATAAAAAATGTACATAACTGAACGACTGCTTACTTGACATTAAACAATAATCAATCCGCCATTCAGTAGAAATCGTTGGATATAGTGCAACCTTTTAAATTCTCAAGGAACAGTCATATTCATATGATACAATAAAACAAATTTTCAGTAAACCTATTTTGGACTGAATAATTATGAAGAGAAAACTTAAACAGTGATTGTTATCAATTCCACAAATAGCAACAATTAGGAGATAACTGTATTGTATTTGAAAATTGCACGGCATCAATTGGAGATTTGATGGTCGAAAATTGAGTTTACTGGCGACGCGTTAGCGGAGCCAGTAAACAGATATTTGCGACCATTAAATCGACAATTGATGCCGTGAAATTTCAAATACAATACAGTTATCTCCATTCTAATGTAATCATGTGTAAGATAGACATACATACATCATATATGCATATTCCCTTATTATTGACGATGACATAAGCGGTAATCAGCTAAAATTTAAAAACAATATTTCATTCTATTTCAACCGTTAAATTGGTAAAAATTACACCATTAAATCGACAATTGATGCGATGAAATATTCAAATACAGTTCAGTTATCTCCATTCAAATGTAATCATGTGTATTGCTACATTGTTGACAAGATGACGTAAGCGGCAATCGTCTAAAATATCTCATGATTTTCAACCGTGGAATTGATACCATGAAAATTACAGAATTGTCCAATCACAAACCAGGGATATTAAACAACTACATTAGAATATGATTTCTTGTCTGAACGAAAGAATGCAATTTAAAAAATCCTTATTTCCTGTCGAACTTGAAGAATACAATTAGCCATGTGTTTCTAAATCAATAAATACATATTCAATCTCTTCGTTCTTTACATCTTCCTGTCTTTGATCACTACACATTTACTCCAAAGTTGTACTTTATCAATTACTCCTCATCATGCAAATGTATGAGTGGATAATATATGGGTTCTGTTTATCCCAAATGTTTCAGTGTTTACTGCATCTTAATGCGTATCTTTTTCTGTAGGGTGATTTGATGTTGTTTTTTGCTTTGTTATATATATTTCAACACCATATTATTCGTTCTATATATATCACTACTAAGACTATAAGTCGGCTACTTATTTGTGAGGGTCTGCATTTTACTGGTATGTGGAATACAATTGCATAACCACGAGATTACAATACGAGGAGAAGGTAGGGCACATGCAACTAGTTCAGCCCCGTCACATTTTATTGAAGCGTTTGTACCAAACCTGGAACGCAAGCGGTCATAATATGTGGTTTAGTGGTATATATTTTGACTCTGTTTCTACAATATGTTTTAATTATAATTTGGAACTGTTCTGAATCTGATGGTGTGATATCGATTTTTATTTTTCATTTTATTATGCCTTTAAGAATGATAAAGAGGTTTTACAACAACTATAAATTTGTTTATGTCAACGAATACAAGGAAGATATTGTATTTTAAGAGGAATAAAGTTGCCTTATCTTAACTTGACTCTAGAATAAATATTTAAGGATCTTAAAAACACTGCTTGACCGATATAGTATTACTTTATTTTTATGAAGTTATTTATAGCAGACTCTTTAGCTTTAGCACATCGATTATCAAATATGTCGGTTGACAATTTGTAAATGTAGCTATCAGCTGATCGTTAATGTCAGCTACCCTTATTTTTACACTTTTATTCTATATATATATATATAAAGATTTAGAATTATATGTAAATTACATTGAGAAAAAATAAGTTATTGGCATTGTCCAGTCAACAAAACATATCATCATTCTGATGTCATAGTAAACTTGACAAATATATGTAACCCTCCTGTACACTTCCACAACCACGACTGCGATGTAATTAGACCTATATATGTTGTACATGACAATCGTTGTAATCACAAGAAAAGAAATAATGATAATATGTTTAATAATAATACTTACAATTCAAAAGAAGGAAAAACCGTGAAAACATTGTACCTCATGAATTGTGGTTGTAGTTGGTAAACCAGGAAGCAAATAACATATCAAATCATCAGATATATAACAACTGTTTACTTATATTTATCAATGGCTTACTACCGAGTATAAATGGGTTAGTTAAATTTACATCGTGTCTTTCATTGGACAAATATATATACATAATATAAACGTAATGATTTTTATTATAATTAACAGATATTTA
This sequence comes from Gigantidas platifrons, assembly GCA_002080005.1. Classification (NCBI taxonomy): domain Eukaryota; kingdom Metazoa; phylum Mollusca; class Bivalvia; order Mytilida; family Modiolidae; genus Gigantidas; species Gigantidas platifrons. Next base: position 50,641 of record MJUT01051430.1, read on the forward strand.
TACAGTACTTCTCATATAGTTTAAGCGTTTTGGCTTTCCCTCTTTCCGACATTAAAACCTGTAAATTATCCCAATGAACATTAATACAGGCACATATATTTATGAAGCATTCAAACGTAATCGAGAAGTATTCCTTGATAAATTTACAATGTTGTAAAATGAACTTAACAAGATAACTTCTACACTATCAATAATCCTAATTCTGGAAAGATAGGGAGCTAATATGTCAACAAATTCAAAAAACAATTGAAAACATTAAATCGATTAAATATCCCCTAAAATATTGTAGTTGTTTTGTTCTAAGTGTTGTAACAGATTGATATAGAGGTTTGGTTTATCGGACATATTTTTTCTTTATTTCTGGACTCCAATCATGTATATCACTCGGAATATGAAAGAAAACAATCAAAACGCAATACAATAGAAAACAAAGAATACCACACATCCTTGTATTGAGAGCCTCAATTTACTCCTCAAAGTTCATGTACAAGCTTTTCTTGATCATCGTTATGTTTGAATGTACAGCATGTCACTACAGCAACGAAGGCAATATATACGTATTTAGTGCACACGACGATTTATATTTATTATAGTCAGTTGACTACGACCTTGCATGCATATATATTGTAGTCAGTTATCTTCTAACTAACTACGACCCTACTATTGTACAGTCCATGTTAATGTTATCATTCATTTTAGTAATAGTATGTCGTATTTTTAATACTATCGAATCCACTGTCGTCAAAGAGCTCCAGTCGAACATGTTCCGTCGGCTTCCGGCACATGAATGACATACAGGCGACGACAACAAATAAGTATTATGATCATATAGTTTATTATATCTTGAATCCAGAAGATGTCGTTATCGGTAGATCATTTTTGTTTGTTTTACCTGTATATTACTGTAGTTATCTTCATCGATTCCTCAGATATTTGTAAAATTATGGACATATACAATAACAAATGCTAATAATGAGATTGAAATCATCAAATCAAGCTATAAAAATAGTCGATATATGTAATTAAAGTACACAAACCCTTTGTAATGCTTACATAAATGATAATTTGCGCTGACGTGCTACCATGAATAGTTTTAGACTTACTACAGAAAAACACAATGCTTATTTACGTACATTCGTTCCGGCTTTGTCAACCATTACTTTCCGGTTGAGTCCCAAAAATTGTATTTAAGTAAGCAATGTACAAATTTGAAAGAATAGTGTAAAAAGCTCAATGTCACAATCATGTTTCATTTTAATAATGTATTTAAGGTTCATTATAACACTTACCAAGGGTGTGTTCGACTTGCAAATTGATAGAAAGAAAAAAACACAAATTTGTCTTAAATGAATAAAAATTGTAAAAAAAACAACAGCACATAGTCAAAATATTTTACATTTGGATGCCTTGTATAAACATTAAATGAACACGCTATGGTCTTAACAAGTTAGCGTGAAATTTTAAATGACAATAAATAAAATATATTTGTGTTAATCAATGCTTTTAATGGTATACCGTAAGGTAGAATTTGGTGATTGAAGTTGCCTGTAGCACCAAATAATGGGGATCGCCATTTTCAGAACTCTTCAATGTGGAGGAGACAAAAGGCATAATCCATTCTCGGATTATACCTGCCCGTGACGTCATAATAGCGGTATCGTATATTATATCAGCATTGATCAGTTGCAAATTTATCATTAAACATTATGTAAATCGTCAAATGACGTCGTATATTTACCTTTTCATATTTACAAAATCGTTATGACTTCATGTAAAGCATTTTATTGCGCTAACGAAAAGGGAAAGTGCGAGAAGAATTTGTTTGTGTGATTACCGAACAGGACTACCCTTGTCAACACATCGACCAGTGACCTCGAAAAACAGGGGGAAAGTACGACAGCATTTGGGACAAAAAAGAAAAAAAAACATGTGTAAGCATAAAACAAGTTAAAACTGACAGTTATGTAACTTGCTGCCAATAAAGTAAGACATTAAAGTATATGAAGAACCCCCATCCCCCACCCCGATACAAATAAACTCCTTGTTTTATGAAAATGTAACATGGGATGGGAATATTAAGAACAAAATTAGAACGACATACAATTATAAACATCATATTGCAGTTGATCTGATATTAAAACATAACCAAACGGGCACGATGTTGGGAAGAGTTAGATACATATTTATTCAACTAATATGATCCGTCCCAGTGATGTCACATGAAGAGGTGTCATGGCCACAATTGTTGACCTGACTGGACTTTTCCTTTAACAGAAAGAAATACAAAACGAGTTGTGCAGAATTGGCATTCGCCAAAGTCACCTCCGACAGAATGGTCATGATCATGGATTTTTCTTTTTATAGAACTTGTAATGTTTTCTGTATTTGCTATGCAGTTGGCTTATTGCAATATTCAAAGAGTGTGTGATAAAAGGTAGGACATATCACTGTTTATATGCTCATAAGTTGTAAAAAAAAATTCAGAAGTGGAAAAAGTTGCAAAATGTACGCCATATTCACGATGTTTTCAAGTTCTTAGGTATCTTTTCAACATTTTAAAATTAAATAACGCTATATATATATGCCGTGAGTACCTATCCTATTGAATTAACATCATGTTGTGCTATTTATTTTAAAAATTGTGTTATTTAAAACAAAAGATCTGAATTCTAAATGTATAAAAATAACGTGGAATCATACAAATCCGGAAACTTTACCACCCTTTATTATACGTGTAAGATGTCTATGTGAAAACGTCATCTTATATAGATATCAAGTAACTCTTATTGTTTTGGATTAATTTTTGTGTTTACACAATATATTGAAGGACACTAAGAAAGTTTGGGTTGAATCTACTCTGATGGACCCCGGAAGTCAGGTATTGTAATAATCAATGCGCAGAGCTAGGGGTTAGGGGTTAGGGTTAGGGTTCGTGTTAGGGTTAGGGTTATATATACACGTATTTAATACTATTTCTCGTACTTTTTGTGGGGTCCGCTTAAGTTGAAGTACTCCGAAATTTTGATTAAATAAATATGATAAAAATTGGGAACCGTATTGGTAGCGTAATGGTTAGCGTGTTCGTCTCGAGTGTGATATATTGTAGGTTCGAGCCTAGGTCGGATCAAACTAACCAAAGAATATAAGATTGGTATGTGCTGCTTCTCCGCTAAGCACCCCGCATTAAGGAGAAAGAGCAAAGACGGGTTTGCTCGGAATCAGAATAATGTGTCCGAGTGGAGCGACATATCTACCCGCGAACTGTTGTTTCAGTGAGCTAGCACTATACAATTCCAACTCAGCGTGTTGGTCTAGAACAAAGCGGACCTCATCATCATCTCATTGAAAATTAACATGTTCATCGCCATGATATAGCTGAAAAATTGCTGTATTGGCGTTTAACAACTATCACTCACTCACTCACTCACTCACTCACTCACTCACTTAAAAAAAAAAAAACATCGTGTGTACCCTTTGAGTTTGATAAGTGTTATAATTAACCTTTAGTATGCAACTTTTGTTTGTTCAGTATATTTTACAAAAACCGGTCCAAGACATGACATACACACGCTGTTTAATATTTTGATTGTACATTTTAATTCTAGTTTTGTTTTACTTGCATTTCAGGTAGAGATGAATACTGGAAGCTTGTCGCCATTTGGTTGTTTCTATTGTCAAACGACATTCTTGAATTTTACAATATAACATAAATGTGCCAATCAAATTGTCTGAAGCTAAAACAAATAAAACGAGGGTAATCGCAAGATTGAAACATACGATGCTGTAATAGTATTTCTTCGCCGTCCCGTTGCTGTTTTTTTTTCATCCTGCACTTGTTCTATTTGAGCAGTTGCATTGACCGCATATTGTTTGCTATATTTTGTTACTGACCAATATATAGTTTTCTGGTACCGGATTCATGTTGAGCGACGGTCAGAAACAGTAACAGGACTGCAGCTTATAAGCGCGGACTTCACAGAGGATACAAACAAAAACGATAAGAACGACGCTTATTTCTGCTCTTTTTAGACAATTTGACAGTTTCTTTGGAGCTTTTGACATACCACGATAGATACCATATTCGTACATTGTCGGAAAATATATAATTCATTCCCACTCGCTGCGAAACTGGTAAGAAAAACTCGTCAAAACTCGTATACATACATTTTACATTTTCGACAATGTATGTATATTGTCTATTTATTTTCTCCCTCGTTTCACTCCTCAGAAAATATTCTTTTTATTACTTAAAATTATGTAATACCAGTATAAATAAGACTCGACACAGTGCAGGATTGTGCGTTCGTTAGAAGATCGCGTGGCATTTATTATAAGCATATATCAAGATAACAGATTTATTCAGTCTGTCATTTCTATCCCTAAAAAATGCAAAATATATACGAGTACTTGAAATTCTGTTGACATTAATCTGGGTGGATGGGCGGGGGACTATAACATCTAAATCTCGATCATTTGTCGCATTACAACTTGTAACGAACGTCCCATTAATCCAGTACTGACTCCTATTCAATTCATACGACCGAAAGTTAATGTAGCGTATTGAGTGCCAACCGTGAAATAAGTGCCACAAAAAGCATAAACAATCAAGTGTTCGCGACAATTGAACAGAAATAACGATTTGTTTTATTGTAGAAAGTAGCTGAAATTAGGAGCCATGGCGAATATGCATAATATGGATCAGGATTTATCACTTTTGAGATATTTCCTAATCATAACTATTGTTAAAATGTAATATAATGATCAATAATAATACGATCAGTCGTATTTAGATACTGACAAATCATGTTCTTATAAATGACAGAACCGGTTTCTATACATGTTTTCAATTTGACAAAGCCGGATTTCAAAAACAGCTGTTGACATCAAGTTTTAGGCTATAGCTAGTTACTAATTGACTTTTCCTTAACAAAATAAGATCTCTAAGAAAAATAAATCATTCATTAATATTTTTTTTCTTTTTTTGGCAACATTCCATTCATTCGTAAATTTATGCAAGATATAGCGATATTTCAATTGAGTGTAATGATTTTGATGCCGGATTCCTTATAACTTTTAGAAAAAATAAAATTGTTCACTGCAAAAAGCAATGATATTTGGACAAAAAATGACAATATTAATAATAACAATCATAAAACATCATAATTCAAAACATTATATAAACAGTATATTAATGAAAAACTGATGATAATCGTCTGTGTCTTTAAAAATAACGCTTTATAATATCCCGGATGTTGACGAAACATTTTCGATCGGAGCTCTTTGACGACGATGGAATCTGTGCATGTTTATTATTGCTTGTTTATATATATTGTCGGGCGTTTGGAATAGTACTAAGAGGGGATAAGATCCCATTGATCGCTTTAACTCTGCCACATTTAACTCCTGTCCAAAACAATGACTTGGAATTCCGACGTTATATGTCGTAACCCTTTCTATGTTCAATGAGGTGTAGTGAGAGGTGATTGTTCCTTTTGTTGACATTGTTGGAAGCATTCACAATTACTGTTTAAACGTTAGTTTACAACTGCAACTAACGGTGGAATTAGTGTCGATCATCTTTAATGTTGTGAGTTCGAGGTGTATTCGATATAACATTATGCGATAAAGTTTGTCAGTAACCTGCGGCAGACCAGTGGTTTTCTCTGAGTATTCCGGTTTCCTCCACGATATGACTGAAATAGTATTGTAATTACCATAACCCTAACTCCTAGCCCCGTTCTTTTTATCATGAAAATAGTGTACTTTAGAACAGCTTCAAGATACCAACGGTGAAACCAGAAGCATTAATGCAAACAAGGGACAACACAATGGGAGAGAAAAAACACCCGTCGTGTTACTCTTGTTACAAACCTGGTCATAAGTTATATAGTTTTGTTGTCTCTATTTTTTACTTTTCCGCTGGTAATATTCTGTGCGTCTCATTTGATTGGATGGATACTTTCCGTTTCTACATGTCAATGTATATTGTCATTGCCAAATTTGGACTTCACGACGAGTAATATCTAGGGAATATATTGTTCAAGGTATATTTATTTGTAGTTCATGATTATATTTGTGAGAATTTTGAGAATTCAATATATATATCGTCCTTGACTTATGGCGTGTCATTATGTGATGTTCATCAAGACGGTTTTTTATGTATAAAATGGTAGCTGTTGTGATACTCATGTTCACCGTTTCATTTTAAAATGTTATTTCAATGATAGATGCGACAGTTAAGTACCATGGCGGCTCCTTTTTAAAAGTTCATAATTACTTAGATCGTTTCCTTCAGAAATAGTTAATTTAATTGTGCATGCCGTGTATTGAAACGATATGTATACATCGTTGTCAGATCATTATGTTATGAGCAGTAATTGTGTGCATCATCATTATTAGAGTATCAGTGTATGTGTCTGGAAACCGTTAGAGGTCGTTTACGAAGTGAGGCCTCTTTCCTATAATTTATTGGTCTACAGGATGAATATGCAAATGAAGTGAAAGACAAAAAATACCACACTACATGAACAATTCCAATATAAAATTTCAAATTAAATAGCCCTTACACACACATAAATAACCATCCACTTTCCCACATTCGGACAATGAGTTTAATTAAAAGTGGCGGGGTTAAACTAGATTAATGGTGCCGACCCTTCTCTCTTAATGATTTGATAAGATCATGCAACAAGAGTTAAAATGAAAAGTAAGTCAGTATAATATTATATCTATAGTATACTTTTAAAATTAGTTATTAGTGTTTATATATCTTAATTTTTATCTCCAAGATTAATAATACATTGATGCATCTTCTCATTATAATAAAATTTGTGAAATACCCATTAATAAATACTGTTATAATGATGTAAGTACGCTGTGGTCCTGCATTCGTACTCAAAATCTACATTACGAACGGATCACCTTAATTATACATACGAAAGATTTGAAGAAGCTAAAAAGGTGATGAGACTTAAGAAATCGAAAAAAGATAAACAATACAATGACAAAAGAAAAACGACAAAAATGCAAACACTACACAGAAACAGTAAGACATTCCTACTCCACTACTGGCACCCGTCGTGTTGCTCATCTTCAATATTTGCTGGTAAATTGTTATTGGTGATAGGAATAAGGAAAATGCATGTTTACTACAACGCCATATATTCAGGATCATCTGTGACACAAACTGTCTGTAATTGTTAATCGGGTAAATAAGGGTAATAACAAAATTACCGAACACAGAGCAATCTTCCAAAGGGAAATTCAAAACTCATAAATCAATAAACAGACAAAATCAGTCAACAACCGGGAAACTGGAAAACCGCAATGGTCCTGACTTGGTACAGGCATTTCTAAAGAAATGGTGGATTGAATCAGATTTTACGGCGCCAACCTCTCGCTTCCATTACGGTTCAAAGGTTCCCGTTGTCACTAAAACAGCATTTACAACAATACTGGAAAAAACAGGCAATAAAGATTTCGAAATGATGAAATCAACTTTACTAGTAGGAATCCTTGGTTTTGTAGCTTCCAGGCTAGCATCAACCTTCAATAACGGACATTCTGACGGTAAACACAGGATGTGGAATGTCGGAACATATATATGGAAGTGCAGTTGGTATTTTGCAACATTGACATACAATGCTTACAATGGGAAAAGAGAAATCATATTTGTTGTCGTTATATTTCGTTGTATTATTGGAGATTATGAATATAATTTTATATCAATCATATTGACGTTTCTTCTTGACACCTTGATTAATAATACAGATCAATTAGTAATATGTCAGAAGAATTAGTAATACAATTTACAGTACAAAAAAGTCAGATAACAAGGTTCAATCAGCATGTTAATGTTATAATGGAAGATTTATTTTCAGTTCAAACAACTAATTCCTGATTTAATTCTACTTTACTGGCCATCTTTAGCGTGAAAAAAGTCATAAGATACCTGCTCCAAACTTACTTTGGTAATGGACAAATATATAGCAGAGGTGGATTTAGAGGGGGGCGTGAGGGGCGTGCGTCCCCCTAAAATCCCCAAAGCATATGTTATACAACGTTAATTAAGCAGTTCAACAAACAACTTTTGTAACTTCAAGATAAAAAGTTTGTGTTATTTTGACCACAATGAATCCCTATTATTGCTGTGGCAGTAATCTTATCTGAAACTCTTCAAAAGTCAAAATGAATAATAATGATATTAGGAGTAAATTTGGGATATCATTTTAAAAAGCTCTAGATCTACCCATTGATAAATGATCAGTATACTGTCCGTCCGGATGAAGCTTTTCGTTTCGCCGTTGGTTCATTCACTGAAAACGTATGATTCGTTCTTGTTGATAGACAAAAAAAGGTGAATATCTTATCATTAACAGGGGCGGATTCAAGGGGAGCGCACCCGGCGCACCCGGCGCGCCCGCCCAACCCCCCCCCCCCTAAAATTGGAAAAAATATGATGTTTTTGCTTAAAATCGTGATTTTTCACACGAAATACCCCCAAAATTATTTTGAATGTGCCCCCTAACTGGATATCCTGGATCCGCCCCTGATTAATGCTGCATGAAACGATTATGATCATCTAATTTACTTACGTTAGCTAATCAGAAATCAACAACAATTTCATGTATTGACAATTTCCGCTTTTTTTTTGTCTATAAACAAGAGCGATCGAATCATACGTTTTCAATGAATGAATCAAACGACGAAAAGAACAGCTCCATCACTAGCAGTACTAACTAGAACCACCCGAAAGGACAAGCACCGAAAGTGCAGACCAATTAGTGAAATGAGGAATGCTTTAAAACTAAACCAATAGTTCTTTGAAGAGTTAAAATATCGTGATCGTTCAGTCATGAGTTGAACAATTCGCATCACGGTTGTTAAAAAAAAGGTTTACTTTAGGTTCTTATAATCTGACAAAAACATACTGTCTACAATTATCCGACAAAATTAAGACTCAAAGTCAAGTTTTTTTGGTCTGATAAAAATGGTGTGGTTGATTCAAAATTGTCGTTCAAATAAATGTCTAATTCCGTAAACCCCCCAGAGCTTCTGGGGGGCTTCGCCCCCCTGGGCCCCATACCAAGGCTCTGCCCTGGACCCGCCGGGGACCTTAACCGGTCCCCAGAACCATCGTCTACTCACGCCCCCCCCCTAACCACAAATCCTGGATCCGCCCCTGTATAGTAATATAGTGAGAGTTACAGGAAGATGGTAATATCAATATGACGTGTTAATTCGGTAAATACTTGTCATGTTTAATTGCCTCCTTTTTATCTTATGGAAGGGTTTATCCGTACCCCATGTGCGGTATCAGTCAGGAATTTTATGACAAAACATACTTATCATTATAATTTCATCATATGTTATCTTTTTTTTTTTACTTTAATCGTATCTATTAAATGTTACTCAAGAAACATATCATGAAACTATGTTATTAATATTTATGAACATATTTAGACTAAATTACATGTTCCTTGTTTCTACTGTAAAACTATAACATATACATCAAACATACAAAATTTACAACTTTGGCAGACAATTATTGAATATAAAATGAAATACCTTTTAAAAACTAAATATGGTTCTTTTATAAGTAGGTAACTGATAATATTAAGAAACATATGAGAAATAAAATCAAAGCAAACATTGAATGCACTATAACAGATGAATGTACACTACTAATATCATATAAATTGCCCAATCTCGTTTACTTTCGATCAACTAATAATTTACGTCATTAAAGTTACAGAGAGGGAACTTGACATTAGTACTGTTATATAAAGCTTATCTAGAAATTTCATTAATAACAAAATATAAAGTGAACCAATAATAAAGAATCATATCTATATCTAAATGTTCATCTTGTCATAAATGTCTTCCTTCTTCTTACCATTTTCTTTTCTGATATAAAAATGATATGTTTCAAATACAACATCAACATCAACGTTCTAATACTAATAATAACAATAATTTCAGTGTCTCAAATTCCTTTATCTGATAGAAAACATAGCTCATACTCAGGAGAGGAATCAACATTATTCCATAAAAACGCATCGTGTGCAATACATTTGATATCTACGCTTTATTATGTCAAATCATAGTCCTATCACACCAATAAAAATTATCCATTCGCTCAGAATTTCATACATATGCGTAATATATTACCAACACAGTGCTCTGTGAATATATTTTATAAAATAAGGCAAATAGAGCCTGTATAAGTTTATTTCGTGTTTGGATATATTGATTTAGAGCTCTAATATTAGTAATGACTTGCTCTGTTTATATCCAAGCAACATCGAAATGTAATATTGATAATAAACTTGATGACATTCCAATGCATTAATAGCAGCTTTTCTGAATGTTTAATCCGAAGACTTAACACGGGTACTATATATAGATGTAATGCAAGAAATTACAAACTCGCTAAACAATTTTAATTAGTTATTTAATCAAATAATTATATAATGTGACATCAATTTCTAATATCAGTTCTTAAATATGCAGGATCAATGAACTCAAGTATGTAATAATGTATTACAATACAAAATGTATAGCTAATAACCTAATGAAGTAGTGAACATAGATAGTTTAATGAGTCCAACCTCCACAAATGGGACGCGACCAGCGAAAAGGGCCCTTATGGGTGGCGACGTCATTATGCAGAAAACGACGTCAGAAAAAAATAACAATTTTAAACAGGTGCGTGTTACCTAGAACATGGTTCTATTGCATCTTCTTAAACAAATATTTAAATTTAGTTTTGCTATGGTTACATACGATTTTCATTTCATATGAAATCACATTTTATTCCGAAAATCTTATCCGATTTATGCCAAATTTCTTTACAAACTGGACAATGTATGAATTATATTTACCTGTCTAGTTTTAGGAGTCAAAAGACTTTTGACATCAATTCAATTATTTTATTAGGATAATATAGTAAATTAAAATATTCTAATCTGAATTACACATTTCATCAAATGCTGAAATCGGAAAATAATACTGGTGTTTACTTTTTTCAATGACGAATATGTATTCAACGCGTACGGTTAAACAAGAATCGAAATGATCCAGTGTCTCCACATAAAATTTTCGCCAATATTAGTTAAGAGGCCCGCTTACACAAAATATTGAAAAAATGAAAATGCGATTCAATTTTAGAGAATAAACTAATGGTACGTGACAAAGTACTTGTCCCCAACTGGTCAATGATTACATTCCTATTGATTGGCGATTATGTGGAATGTCCTATTTTTTGACAATGTCAAAACTAACAATGACAACGTCAAAAATAAAAATGATAATTGTGTCAAATGATGGAGTGTGAATTATCTGGTACATAATGAGATTTTCAGATTGTACTTGGGGTACTTTAAAATGGCTACAAGTCAGAGGAGTACGACAACTTGTTGACAAGCTCTGTCCGGGAACGTCTTCCGGACAATTGCTTCATAATCTTTCCGATGACGATAACAGTTTTCGACAATCAGGATGCGGATGCTCAGTCTTCCATGGTATGATGGTAAAAAAAACAATATTTTAAAATTTCGAGGTTCCGACAATGAAATTTCGTGGTTTGCAATGATAACTTTATACAAAATGTTGCCCAATCTAGGTTGAGCAAATACGTACAAAGGGGAGTATATTAGAGAGTAACCATTCACAAACTTAATCCTTCATATTTATTATTTTGGCAAGCATATTTTTTTATATTGATTTTAACCCAGAAATGGTCATGGGATCGCCTATTTTTGTTTCTGACCGAATATTTTTGTTTCTGACATTGCCCTCCGCTAGACTCATTTCGTCAAGACTGCTAGCCATCTATTAGACCGCATAATTCTGCCTTAAAAATCGATGAAAATGAGAAAGATATCGATTTTTGGGACAGCGTTAGGGAACGACCATTTAACTTGAAAAGGGGGGAGGTTATGGTTTTTTCCTAAAAATAAATATTTTGATTCCCGATGTTGCTGAAAAAAATATTCTGATTTTGGTGGAGAACAAAAAATAATCTGATTCAGATTGTTTGTCATATAACCTAATATTAAATTCTGGAAAAAAATTTCGCCCTTTGCGCGACAAAACAAATAGATATTCGAATTCTCGTATTGTCCGAAAAAAAAATTCTGAACGCAAAAAAAAAAAACCATACCCCCCCTCCCTCCTTTACAAGTTAAATGGTTCGTCCTTTATGCGATCCAACAATGTATTGGTTGGTGACTTACAGCTTTGTCGTCGTAATCTGCATGCCCTCTTATAAGCTGTAAGGCACAGATCATGTTATTACTGACAGTGATGGAGGGGGCGGAGCAGTTTGGAATCCATAATTGTCTGAATTTGTTTGTTATCTCCAAGTTTGTGCAAACAAAAAATATTTGCCTCTTTTCATGAACGCACGGAAACTTGTCCCTTTTAAGTGTAAACAAAATGTGTGTGAAAAAATTATTACTTTCTATTGACATAAGTTTTTTTTTCGATCATGAAAATCCCACCCCCACCTTTTACAGTAATGAAATGGTTGGTGCCTTACAAGTCTTATGCTACAAGAATCATTCTTATAATTCGTGAAACACGTATTTACGAAAAATGCATTTTCAATGCAGGAGACACTTGTCCATTGTTGAAGATTGTAAGGTATGAGACTTTGTATTTTTCTGTATTTTTGTGTATCGTTGTCACATAGACATTTATTACACATCTCAATATTTCTCACTGTTTTCTTATCGAGTCTCCGTCCTTCAAAGTAAACCGCATTGATGGTGTAATGGTTAGCATGTTCGTCTCGAACTCGGTAGATCGTGGGTTCGATCCCGGGTCGGGTCAAACCAAAGACTATAAAATTGGTATTTATTGCTTCTCCACTTAGCACGCAGCATAAAGGAGCTATAAGAGTAAAATCTGGTTGGCTCAGAGTCAGAATAATGGGGCCGTGGAGTGACATATCTACCCACAGACTGTTGTTTCAGTGAGCTAGCACTATAAAAATCCAACTCAGCGTGTTGGTCTAGAACAAAGCGGACCTCATCATCATCTCATTGAAAATTAACTTGTTCTGGCCATGACATAGCTGGAAATTGCTGAGTTGGCGTTAAGCAACGATCACTCACTCACTCGTGTTAATAACCATGATGTTTTCTAAGCTGCCTTTGGTGTAATAAAATAATTATATACTGCTTATTCTGACATTAACTAAGTGGTATTGTGGGAGGTCCTCTTTATTACTCTTTTGATTATGCTCAAAATGTATTCATACCTCATAGCACTCAGCAAGTAGGTCTGATAAAATTAAAATATCGGCGTGGCCAAATTTCATCAGTTTTCGAATTAGGGCGTGTTGTCAATACTTCCACGCAAAAAGAAATCAATCTAGCCCAACTGAAAGTAGACCCTATTTCGAAACAAACTCTTGTACAGGTTTATGACTGGAAATCGTATTTTGAAATATATTTCCGAAAAGTTCCAAACATAATTAGATATCACCATTTTCGATTTGACGCTACAAAACCTGGATTCGTGTTTATCAAAGAATTTCCGTCAACGGAATAAAAAAATAACTCTTAAAATTATGAAAAATCAGTATACATTGCATTTTGAAGGAATTCTTCTATAGTGCTGAATCCAAAAGGTCTTGCAGCAGAACTTGCATGGTATTTGTACAAACATATTTGTAAACATGTGTCGGACGATAACAAAGACATTACTTGTCCATAACCCACTGTTCCAAAACCGAAATCCCTTGAAATTCTAAAACAAGGGAGAAATAAAAGTGATGACTAAATAGTTGTTTAAAAATGCCAATAAATGATATCTATATGTATGTTTGCTTCAATCTTCAAAATTTCAAAGGGGCCCGGGTGGCTCAATGAGTTAGGTCGTTGGATCTAACAACTCGTGCAAGCCTATCACCAATACGGCGTGGGCTCGCGACGGGGTTTGTATATTACAGAGAAGGGTGAGCTCGACTCGTAGCCGCAAGTGATAAAGTATACCAGTTGCTAGCCCATGGTCGATGGTTCTCTCCTGGTAATCCGGCTTCCTCCACCACTAAAACTGATCGCCATGATATAGCTGAAATATTATTGAAAGTGGCGTTAAAACACCAAAAATCAAAATATAAAAAATCAAAATTTCAAAGCAAGTTACGTGTTATGGTGTACAAATAAATCAATATAAGCACAACCCATGAAATTGTATGGGTAATACATTTTCAGTGCATTTAAATGGAAGATTGATTGATTGATTTATTTATTGTATTTTACGACACTTTCAGCAATATTCTAGCTATACGGCGGCCAGTTTTAGTGGTGGAAGAAGCCGGAGAGAACCATGCACCGAACATGGGCAAGCAACTGGTAAACTTTATCACTTGCTTCTGCGAGTCGAGTGCACCTTTTTGTAATTTACAAAGACGGGCGCGACCCCACGCCGTATTGGTGATAGGCTTGCATGAGTTGTTAGGTAACCCCACTACCCACCCTACTGAGCCACCGGGCCCTTTTTTAAATGAAAGATAATGGATTTTAATGAAACTGCAAGTTTAAAGATATATTTCATTATTTCCCCCCATGAAAAGGAATAATTGAAATAATGATCTTGCTTTGATTATAATAAATCTCACAAAAGCAATGCTGACACAATTTAGCATGTGCTAGTGCGATATTCAAACTGCTTCTGTCTGTCGATTTTGCATTCGTCTCTTTTTCAAAAGTATGAATATACAAGCTAAAATGGTCCACTCTATGTTATACTATGTTTCCAAAAGCATTTACAACAGTATAATCGGAATCTGAAGACCAATATTAACAAATTTAAAAGACAAAAAGAATGTTATATTCTCCGATAATTGCAAGTGAGCCACGACATATAAAAATATGAACACCCATACGGTAAGGAGAATGCCGCGATTGTGATTAGTATACTCTGTACATTTGTATAAAGTTATATTTTAACATTCTGTTACCTTTCTCTTTCAGCTGTGCATGACTTTTAATGTATTTCAAATGAAAAACAAATACTAAAAAAAAACCGTAACGTTCGAGATCATGACAAAAAAAAAGACGAGATGAGTTAAACAGCGTCACCGACGTCGTAAACATTGATGATTTAGGAAAACGGGACCCTTGATACATGCAATGTTTAGAACGTCATTACTCTGCTATTTGTGGTCAGAATTGACTGAAATAAGATTTGTTTTAAAGCTTACAATTTAATTTACAAAAAGACATGTAAATCTGAATTTCGAATTTTTACACCCATAAAGTCCCTTTTCGCAGATCGTGTCACAAATATAGAATTCGATATGGATTAGCATGAACGTAACCTATCTATATTTACAATTAATAACCACGTGACTTCTCTGGCGTCCCTTCTTTTCAAATAGGACGGGAGGTTCCTAATCTTGAACATTGCACATTTTGACCCCAATATGAACTCTAAGTGTAATAGAAATGTGTGGAAGGACAACACCCTGATTGTAAGGAACGATGCATATATTCATCTCGAGAATTGTACAAAGGGTAAATGAGCACTTCATGTATGATGAATTGCACGCTCGATAACGAAAATTGCATTACGTTTTATAGTAGTCATTTTAAGTGGAACTACCAACTCTACTGTCCATTATTCCTACTTCAATCTAACAACATTATTACAGTCACAAGTAATCGGTAACATTAACAAACAATACATACCACAGTACAATATAATCAAATACTAATATCATTTTAACAGGGCTATATATATGATATGTCAGAAGATATATGACTAAGTCAATAACAGTACCTTTTGGTTGTTTATTCAGATTAGTGTAACTGTGGTCGCTATAGCTAAGACAATAACAGTACCTTTTGGTTGTTTATGCAGATTATTGTCAGTGTCGTCGGTATGACTAAGACAATAACTGTACCTCTTGGTTGTTTATTAAGACTATTGTAAATGTGGTCGGTATAACTAAGACAAGAACAGTACCTTTTGGTTGTTTATTAAGACTATTGTAAATGTGGTCGGTATAGCTAAGACAGTAATGCTAACTGTAATTATATTGGACGTAATAAAACATTGAGAAGCACAACATACATGCACTAACTTGTAATCGGAACAGCTGTGGATTCCTATCTATTAATTATTTTATGCATGATATACATTTTCAACTAAATGAGGTCATATTGGAGTAGGATAATCATCGACGCAAGCAATTAACATCGATCATCCGAGTTCAATGTCTGACGAGAGTGCTACTTGTCAGTGACGTACGATGAGTCGACTTTATTGGACACGCATTGGTTTCCTTCATTATTGAAAAGTAATCCACAATAAATGAGAATTTCATATTGTGGCTAATGTAATGTATGACATATTTCATTAAATGAAATATTACACACTACATGCACGGAATTATAAGATGAGCGATGCTTTTCTTTGTTTAAAGGACACCATGGCCCGCCAAATAATATGGTCGACTACACTTCATGACAAATTATCTTATTAAATATAATAGTTATCGGACAAATGCTCTTTGAGAAGTAGCGTTCTTAAAGTACAACTATGTTGAAAATGAAGTAAAACGTTAAAATTCCATAACTCCAACAATAATCCTCAGAAATATAATGTATAAAAGAAGCGGTACGGACGAACAAACAAACGGAACAAGAACTGAATATCCTCATATTATCATATGATGTGCATAAAAAAATATCGAACTGTCATAGGATTTCCAAATACTATCAGAAAATGCCAAATCGTAGAAACTGAAGCAAAACTTGTACCCTTTCACTGGTGCTCTCTCTCCTGGATAGCGGCAAAATAGTTGCTTTTACCGACATTTTTTAAACACTAGAACTACCCGTATTTAACCCGTTTGTAAAATTGAGGAATACCGGATTCCAAATAAAGTCTGACCTTTTAGGTAATACAAGTACAGTTTGAAGATACCAAATGGGTCATCAGAAACCGTAAATCGACAAACAAAAGGACATGCAATAAAATTGTCAAAAGAAAAAGGTCAAAGGGACATACAATAAAACTGTCAAACGAAAAAGGTCAAAAGGACAAGCAATGATCTGCAAAATACTACACAGAACACTGTGTAGTATTTTGCAGATCATTGCTTGTCCTTTTGACCTTTTTCGTCCAACCGATTTCATCCCGGATTGAGCAACACTCAAATCCGGGATGAAATCGGTTGGACAAGAAGGTTAAGCATTTTCTGTTCCACTTGTGGAATCCGTCGTGTTGCTGTAATTTCAACGCCGGTGATAAGTCATGCCAAGGGAAAGGGTCTGATTGTGGTTACGATGGAGGTTTTGATGTTATATTTTGAAAGTCGGATCCACTACCAAATTTATACATTTGTAGATTTCGAAAAAGAGTAGTCACATTGTACCCACTATACAAACCTAAAGATGTCGTCCTATCGAAATCTCAATGCGTTGCCAACGGCAATAACAAGTATGTGCCCCATATTCTGCCTTTCTATATATATTTTGTTTAACTTGTCCTTGTCATTAATATGCATAAAATAGTATTTGCAGACAAGGAGGGGCCGTCGTGGGTGTATTCTATGGTACTTTGATTTACAACTACCTATACAACCAGTGCCTATCACCACTGAAACTGCAAGTTCGAATTCCGCTAATGGTGAGATGTACTAGATACAATGATTATGTAATAAAGTTTGTCAGTTACTTTCTGCAGGTTGGTAGTTTTCTCAGGGTACTCCTGATTTCCCTACCAATAAAACTGATCGCAACAAGATATAGCTGAAATATTGTTGATAGTGGCGTTAAACACCATAATCCTAACTATAACCCAAAAACCAGGTGAAGATTGACAAACACAGTTTCCACCATCACTAGTTTTATAGTGTTAGCTATATAAAGTAAGACTACTAACCTACTGAGTAACATGTCGATTTGCAATTACTAATCTCAAACAAATCAAAAATCACATTTATTTGATATTAAGTGAACTTTTCTTCAAGTAACCTATTATTTTCGCAGCTAGTAGATATGAAAATAAATATTATTGACTGCTATGCTATAAATATTGTTTTATCTGATAGTGTATGGTGTTTTGGGTTTAGTTTATGATGATTTTATTTGTTAAATTAACAAAAGGGACACACATTTTGCCAACTTCTGAAGTCTTCTGTTTTGGGTTGTAGGTCTGTACAAGTAATGATGCGTGTATCTTTGCTAAAACGACATAAAGGCCAACTGACAATATCGTATTAATTATTGTGTATCTGTTGACCATGACCTGTTGGACTAAACATTGACAGGCGAACAAGAGAGGCTTACCTTGTATTACTAATCATTGAAATATATTATCTACAAATTAAATACAAATCATGGAACACATCAGTATCAAATTACAAAGTTGTGCAGAAACAGGAAGTACTGATGAATAATAATAATATTGCACAAATTTGCACAAGTGAATAAACTCAAAATATGCCTTTCTTTAAATTATCGGTGTATTATCCTATTTTACATTGCAGCTATTACATTGGCCATTATTCTACCAAATTTAATTATTAAACAAGAAACTGCCATTGATGGAATGAGATACTGTTTTACCTGTTTTCACATAATTAACTAGGATATGTAATAATTACTAATAATATTCAATATGATTACCATGGGAATATGAAAGACAATTCTGTATCACCTTGACTAACATTAGTTCATTTTGCTGTATAGTGAAGAATTGCAATGGGTTATATTGTTAAAAAAATAAGACTTGAACATTTGCAAAAATTTCAGGAATTACAAAATTAAACACAAAATAGTTGTAATGCAGACTAAAACTATCAATTGTCATGTTAAATGTGCATATAATTTTACATAGACTAGCTGTTATATAATAGAAAATATATACATTGATATAGAAACGTTTATATGGTTGTCTGGTTAACTGCTATACAGAAAAAAGTATATAATTCCAGGATACCTTTATGATCCGTTTGTATATAAAATGACACAAAATATACGAAATTTGTCAACACAAAACGAACTTTAGTAAGATTCATAACTCGACAAAACCTTAAAACTTATTATAATGTTGAAATTGTTAAAAAATCATCCCATTCTGCTTCCTAAAGTAGCATACGTATTTTTCATTTCTGTTGCGTATTGATAGAATACTTATGTATTAAAGATTTTCACTTTTCAGAGACATTAAAAAGACAATCCCTGAAAATCTGGAGTCATATTAACTTTACTCTGTGTCATCCTTTCACATGTAAGCTAAAGCGTTTGAGAAAAGATAACTACTACTCGGGTGTTACGGCACTCTAAATTACATCTTCAAGATTAAATCTGGTGCAACTTAAATTCAACAATGCCGTATCTTTCAACTGAGTTGTTTTGCATATCAGAGTTTTATTCGTGTGCCCGTAGAGGAGATTAAAGCCATTGTTTTTTTTAAAGAAAATATATCACGGAAGTAATCAATCATAATTCTTCTTTACGTCATCCGGTAAAACGAAAACAAATAAAAGGCACACGATGTACAAGACAAACTCTGTGATGTTAAACAGAAAGTTATTATTAAAACTGCCGAGATTAAAATAATGAAGCGATGTAAGCAACGAAACAAGGATGGGGGTAATAGAATGTTATATTTTCGTAAAGAACGTCAAGGATTCATTAAATCAAATAGTCAAGCGGCGGGTGGGGAGGAGGTATTAATCATGGACTATTTATATTTTTGATGGTGCATTATCTTGTAATTTATATTCAAAAGAATATGGAATGGGCATATTGAAATTAGTACCACAATTGGAACATAGAGTATACTTGCTTACATAGAATCACGCCAATTAATGTTCAACAAATCTTCACAATGCGGTTTTTAAGAAACGATTTACATCAAACATGAAGACAAAACACTTAACACAACCTTTATAGATATGGAAATGAAAAAAAAAATGGTGAATCATTTGATTTCGTATCTATTGGACTAATCAAATTTGACTATTACGATAATTTCTTCGATCATAATCAATAGGCATCGATACACGTTCAGGTTTACCAGAATTATAACTTCTATCATAATCAAAATGATGTCCATTTTGCATATATGCATGTTCAGTATTACTATACGTATTCCCTATTTGTTCCGGTCTATTATAAGTATTATTATACTTTACTATAGAAACTAGATGGAAAATAATTACAGTATTTTCTGCACGTGAAAAGAAATAACCCCCTTTTCCCGTTGCGATGTGCACGTAGAAAAATATCGGTTTGGGTATCTGTGATTGGGACGAAATAACCCCTAAAAATGTGGAGCACTTTTTGCACGTCGATAAAATATCTAATTATTTCCCTTGCATTGTTGTAATCTGGAATCATGTCGGCTGCCGGTCGATTTGGGAATTGCTCAGATATAAACATTGAGGCAATTACGTAAGATAAGGACTGTAAAAGCACAAAACAATCCAATTTATCCATAAATAAACATTAGGCCAAATGTTGAACGCAATACAAAACCCATTGAATTCAATTTATTTGAAGTTAGTTTGTCAGTCACTGATTTTTGTGTTTTCATTTTCATCAAAAATAATAATAGAGTAGAATTCTTGTAGTTTTATCATGCCCAATGATTCCTAGATGTGTTCAGTATAAATATACAATTATGTCTTTCATGATAATGTAATATCCAAAATAATTAAATCTCGAAAGGGTTGTTTCCCTCGGTCGTACGGACCTAGGGGAAATAAATCTTTCCTCGATTGCATAATTTTGGAAATTACATTATCATGAAAACCATAATTGTATATTATCATGATTAGTCTTTAACAAAAATAATAATCGTTATTATAATGATTAATCCAACTACTGCTGCAATAGCTATATATATATACAAATATATATATGTCCTCTCATTATCTCATTAAACCGTCATTAGTTTTCTCCGTGGTTGTTGCGTCTGTGCTTCGTGATGTAGTTGTTGATGGACCTGAATTGAAAGTAATGATTTCTATGTTTAATATGGCAAAATATATGTAAGAACCATTTTAAAATAGCCTTGCCGAAAATATTAAATATTGTTGTAATTATGTAATATTCAAAATGAACACAATAGGAATAATTGCTATTTCAAACGTTAATTACCATCTTTTCTAATGCTAATTTTCCAGGGTTTGTTTATAATTAAATACACAAGATTTTACCGTCTTAATAAAAAATTAAAAAAAATTCAGCATATTGTCGATAACAATCATTACTGACCCAGACTGACGAATGATCAAGACTGCATCACATCAGCAGAATATGTATTACATCATGATAATACAATAATGTACATTATTCACACTTTAAATTGTTCATAATTTTACATTCCGAGTAAATGTAAATATCACTTTCACTCGTAGAGTATGCATATAGCTGTTTAAATGTCACACGAAATAATTAACCCCATATAACTAGGTAATCTTCCACGAAATATAGAACAATCATATAAGACAGGTTTAATATTTTTTATTGGTAAGACGATAGTTGCCTTTATGATTGTAAATACCCTACATATCAACGGACATTAAATTCAATTAACGAATAACATATATATAATGCTCATTTCCCGATTGCTTTTCTCCACTCGCTATTCCCCATCCCGATCCCCCATTCTCCATATATAAAATTGTCCATTCCCCATCAATTATTTCTCTTTTACACACTATTACATCACAAACGTAAACTCTTCATACCAATTCCCAGCTTACTATAATATAATACACGAAAATTGTTAATGCTGGACGTTTCTAAGACTATAGCATAAGATCGACAGAGCATACAACATGGAAACAATATATGAACATTTATTTTGTCTAACTAACATGCTTTGCTAAACCTCATTGTTTTGCAGGCCCCAAATATATAAGAATAACTGATATACGACAACTTGTTCAACGTAAAATGTAATGATAGATAACAATCAGCAACTTAAATCACAATTAATGATACGGCTTGTTATATAACTACTTTGATCTTGATGATAATCAAACATATGGTCAACATGTAATAACCACCACATAAAAGCTAGTGTCAATACTATCACATACCTGTCAATGAAGTTATGCGGTAAATTTTTCTACAGGGGAGTAACATATCAAGCTTCACCTATATTGGGATTTAGGGTTAATGAACTTAACACTTCTTTCAACAATATTTTAGTTATATCGTGGCGGTCAGTTTCATTAATGGAGGAAACCGGAGTACACGGAGGAAACCACCTACCAGTATGGATTGTAGTGCCTTACATGCACACCTCTTTATTAGAAATCTTGCTGAATCGCCAAATTGTATCTGTGGAATAATTGAAACTGTATCTCATTTCTTATTAGATTGTCCACATCACACGAATCTAAGACAACAACTTTTCTTCTCACTTTTGGACATTCCTGAAACAATTTAACTGGATCTACTTATTGTTAGCGCAGTTAATCTAAATGACGAAGAAAACAATGCAGTATTTATATTAGTCCAAACCTTTATCACAACAAGTAAAATATGTATACCCTGACATGCTCGCATAATATTTTTATATATGTCAGTTATACCAATAAAATACGTTTATACCAAAACCACCTACCTATTGCAAGTCATTGACACACATTATCACATAATGTTGTATCGAGTACACCTCACCACGAGCGAGACTAGAGTTAACAACGTTAGTGGTGATAAGTACAGATTGCACAGGTAGTTGTAAGCCTAACTACCATACGATCACGACCGCGACGTACAAAAGTTATCATATATGCATAATACTAGGTGTACAAGAGTGTCCATTGACTTAGCCATCATTTAAATGTTAGGCAAATGAATCATTTTGTGGAATTTGTAATGCATAAGAAGTAGGCAGGAAAAGTTAAATAATACAAAAGGATTTATCAGAAGTATTAAATGGAATTGATGTCAATCTATTTTTTCTGAACTTCACATTCAATGTTACCATTTTGATTATTTATAAGTAACTAACTCTTAATTCGAGATTGATTTACATTATTTGCACACACCTTGTCCAGAATAGTTTTATTTAGTAATCTTGTTGTTATCCATATATAGTTGTACTACCATTAACCATTCGATGTGGTAGTATAAAATGCATTGCATTTCTGATTGTTTACAGCAAATAAATATGCATTCAACTTTTTTTTTACGAAATAGAAAACAAACAAGTATTTATTACTGCGGATTTTGTATCATTGTTGATTATACTGCGCATATAGGGAACTAAATTGGGTATAGGATTCGATTATTGGTTAGTGAAATCTTTATAGATGACCACTAAGGCATCTTTATGGCCACGATTGTATGATATTTGGATCTACCTATGCAATCTGTATATATACCGATAAATAGTTTATACGAATTCAAAACCAAGTTGATATGCATTTGGTGTAATTTTGCTTGATAAGAAAAGATTAAAGATACCAAACGGGTGTCCTCCAAAAATAAAATGATCGCCTTTGAAAGCGGTTTTAAATATCCATAGCCTATTACACATAGAGGACGACAAGATAGTTTATTTATAAATGAATCACTTTGTGGCAAATAGCCAATTTAAAGCTAATACATATTTAAACAAATTAAATTGGTAGCAGAAGTACTACGAATGCTGTGAACCACTAAAGAGTGAGAATATCTCCAATAAAACAGAAAGTTGTTATTATTCCATATATTATCAGGGGCGTGTTAGAATAAACATGATACAGTCATTATATAATATTTCTTTTAAAAGTTTACGTCAAGGACAAAATAAAAGATACCGCGGGGTTAATCAGAAGCCATAACTCAAAGAAGAACGAACAACACTATTGCCAGAAGAAAAAGGACAACAGGACAATGATTCACTAAGCCCCGCGAAATAACCAGGAATCACAAACAGACGTTAAATTATTACATTATAATTTTATTGAATAAAACACGATGAAATAGAGTTTGTGGAGATGAGTTGGCAGGGTGAAGAAATCAGCTAAATAATCAGTTAAACATTATTCTAGAGATGTATGATGGATTAAAAAAAATCTTAAGTGTAATGTTTTTTTTTTTGGACATGTTGGAGACATTTTGGGTTTTAGATTGTACACAAAGTACACATATCAGAAAAGATAGAGCAATGCCTCAGTCCAGATTACCCTAGTCAGAATATATTTAAATGTAAAGAACTCATTCGGATTATCCGGAAGAGCTATA
>MJUT01051430.1:74863-91064 GCA_002080005.1 Gigantidas platifrons
TATATATATATAACACAAATTTTGACGGAAAAGGAGGATACGCATTTTCCATGCTTGTATTCAGATAGGACATGAACATTAGAATTGATCTATTGAGAACAAACAAATTGCTTCTCTTAAAATATGGAAACAACTGAAAACTCTAGAGTATAATTCCAAGCAATCACGATGCTGGTGTTCTGCTACATGGTGATGGGCAACTTGTCATAACTTAAATGAAACTACTATCACTAAAAATGTATCTATGGGGAGCATACATTATGTATCATCTCGTAGTAATACTAATTACATGTTAATGAAAATAAAAACCTTTTTTGAAATAAAGTAATTTCACATTTCCACTCATTTTAATTAATTATTTAAACCCATTTTAAAGATCCCACTGAAAATAAACTAAATTACTTCCATGTGTTACCACGGAAGTAATGTTTCAACTGCAAAAACTAGGTTAGCTCGGATAACCCGGAAAGGTAAGCAGTTTCTGCTCCACTAGTGGCACACGTCGTGCTACCATTGTTCAAGATATGTTGATAAGCCACGAAATATGACAGAATGAGGACTTGTTTATGACTACGCTATAAACGGAACATATCCGTAATATTCTTTGATGCATACATTTCGTAACAGTAAGTCAATTCATGGTAGTGACTGTAATATTTCAAGGTGATGACTTCAAGTTTACCACTACGAACCCTCGCATTAGACACCTAGAGTGTCTGATTTTAATGTAACTTTGTGCTCAAGGTAAAGAAAAATAGCATTATGAAAAGGTACGGGGGCTACATCTGCAAGTCTACTTCATTATCAAAAGTGATAATTTGAACTTATCACTATGCATCCTTTGTTCAGTAAATTTCCTGTTAACAGCAACATTCAATTACGGACGGAAATCTTGGTAGACACCACTAGTTCTGTAATACCCAATCAATAGAGAGACGAATACTCCCAAAGCCTGTTCTTTTGGAATTTTGCTACATGTAAATGGAAAGTTCACAATGGAAAAAATAAAATAATCTCTTTTGTCGTAGATTTTAGTTCTTCACTGTCAATATATATATGTGTATGTCAAGTCATGAAGTTATAGCTGAACTGATGATATCCTTTATTTCAAATTCAATGGGATAGGAGCGACCAGCATAGTCACCACGCTTGGGATTATTATGTGAAAGGACATAATCTATATAGCGGTATGTGAAATTAAAGGACCGGGTTAGTTTATATTGGTTGTTTTTTTTTAGAAAAAAGAAGTATACTATCAAACAAAATTGCAATATTTCATGAAGTGGAATTGAAATTAAAAAAAGCTTACAGTTTTACATTTAGTTAGTTTAGATATTGTTAATCAGTTGTGTACCAGTCTACAGTTGATCAGTTTAAGCTTAATATAATCTAATTAACGAAATGGAACTAAACAGTGATTATATTTAACGCATTGACTTTAACATAGCGACAGTTTTACTGTATATCTACAAAACAAAGAATGTATATACTTACTGAAAATAAAGTAGGTATTAAAATACTGAATACTCCGAAGTGTTGTTACTTCACCCGAGTAATGAACTTCTACACCAATCCTATAACTTCCATCTAAACCCTTAACAGAACTACTTGAATATGTCTGTCTGTATGCATTAAATCCAGGATAGGTCGTACAAAGAGAACTATTTACTTCAGCAGTGTTTGCAACATCTAGGGGATTCTTCTGTGATGAATTATCCTGCAATATTCAGAAAATCAAAACATAAAACATATTTGTTTATACAGGAAACAAAAGACTTTTGAGATAATGTTATTGGTCCTGTACCATTCATAATACCCACCATATAAAAGCGCAAATATCTCAAATAGCTTCAGTAGTAACTTCTAAAACATATATAACATTATATGTATAATCCATTAAGCAGATAATTATTCAGTGTATAGAGTTGCAGGTGTCGACATTATTATTTTGTGTTGGTATTTTAATGTTTAGAATAAAACATCACTGACTATATTAACAGCTTGTCTATGAGAAAACAATGACAACTTTTAAAATTCGTTCAGATGCATTGTTCGAAAATCAGTCTTGTATCATTGTGTGCTGAAGGGTAACATGTAGTGACTCCATAAATAAAATAAAAAGTGCAAATGAGTCGTTCTATTTTTAGAACAAATTCAACTACTAGAGTAGGGATATTCAAGAGTAAAATTGCCCTCTTTGAATACCACCGTATTGTCAATTGTAGGAAAAATTATGTAATTTTTATGTTTTAGAGGCAACTGCAACATCTTAAAAACCTTTTTAATTTAATCATTAGACCATACACGTTGACATCGTACCGACTTTCCAAATAAGGAGAGATAGAAAAGAATGATTTAGTATGGTATTCCAAAAAGTTAATAACTTGTAAGGTAACGCCTACATTTGTTTCTTTTTGTTATTTTTAGAATGGACAGGGATACAATATTCAGTATATGGAAGGTTTTGCATTGCAAATGAGTATTATATAGTACTTTATGAACAAATTAAAACTTGTGATTTTAGAGACAAAAATGGGGAAATTTTTGACTGATAGTAGGATTGGTTTCTGAAAATAATCCACCAATACTGATTGAAACTCACATAATTATATTGAATCAATTATATAAAAATACTTGATACATCATATATGTGTTATAGCTGGTGCTAATCTTATAAAATGGGGGCTAAATTGACCATAACGAATTCCTTTTCCTCTACCAGAGTATATATTCATATAATCACCATAATATTCGTTGTGTTATGTAAGACACATATACGCTCCTCTATAATTCGGTAAACTGTACTTACACTGCACACGTTTTTGTGTTAATTAACACAGTATTGCATAAAAAAATCACTAAAATACCCTTTATGTTGTCCCTTTTTTTACCTAATTTCCGTCCCTGACATTCTCTTCAATGTTTACATTGAAAATGCTTGCTTGAATAAAAGGTAGTAAATATGCTCCATGATCATGTCATTCCTGATGACCAAGTTTGGAATAAATTTGCTTTTAATATAAATCAGAGTGTGACCCATCACACCAATATGCTTCTACTGCCATGTGTGTACCAGTTGTTCAATGTAGCATGCACGCTCAAAGACATTTACGGCCTAGGTTGTGGCGAACTTGTGGAGATGACTGTGGTATTGACCTCCCCAGAAGGTATTCTTATCCTATATAGAAGTGGAATATTTAAAATAAACACTTACATAGTAAAGTTTCAAACATGTCCAAGACACAGAGGTGAATTGGGGGTCTATTAGAAACGACAGAAGAGGACATACCAATCTCCACCTCATCATGCTAAGAGTTCTGTGAAATGTTCAAGAGGCATATAGGCATCAACATGTAAAACATATTTGGCTGAAATCCAGAACATTTCTTACAGTTGGGGCAGGTAAAAATCTTATGAATGGTTAATCTATTTAAAAAGGGGAAGGGTCTACATAAACACATCTACAAATTTAATAACTTATAAATGTAACTGTATGTATAAAGCATATTTAGATATTGCACATGCCTCCATTCAAAATGAGACATTGATTTGCTTATCGCCTCGTTAATATTGCATTTGCAGAAAGTTACTACAACCACACAAAAATGTAAATATGCACAGGGATTGCAGTACACATTTCTGCATGATTTACATAGCATAGAAAATACAGTGCTATGCAAGCTGTAAACTTGCAACAAGTAAATCTGCATATACAACCAAATGATTTCGAAATATTATTGTGATATGTACACTGCAGACTACAGTGATCTCCTTGAGTTGTTTTATCATATTAGTAGATGCATGGTAGCAATGACATAAACGTACTGGACCAAAATACAAATACTCTTCAGATTTGTTGGTCGATAAATGACTTTTTATATCATCTATGTATCATTTTGCCTGTTTATGTCACATGAAGGAGAATAATATTTTTTTTAGAATTTCCCCCTATACTAATTGCACACTACACTTAAAAATTGCATAATAATACTTTTATTTTCACGCTTATTTTTCTTGGACACAACGTTAGAAAGTCTTTAGAGAGTCAAGGATCCACAAAACCAGAGATGTTCATTGATGAAGACGCTGTTGTTTCTACTAATAGTAAGCTCAAAGTGCAATCATAATCCACCTGTGGCAAAGGGTTTTTTTTTTTTTTTTTTTTTTGTGATTATTGTTATTGTGATGCCCTCGCGGCGATAACTGACCTCTGTCCGTTTAGTTTAAACGTATGTTATCTGTCACAAAATGACAAATTGGATAGGACACAACTACAACGTACTTACGAAGTCTTCTCCTACATACAATTTTACAACAATATGAGCATAGTTTTAAATATTACTGATATTTAGACGTTTTTGCCAGAATTTGAAAGACGGAAGGAGAGTAAGAATAGTAAAGATTCGGGAGAGAGAAAAAAGGTTAAAAGGAGAGTAAGAGTAGTAAAGATCATTGATAACATTGATAACAATACAATGATTGAATGGATCTGGATTTGTTGAAACAAGTGAAGTTTTCTTCTAGTCCGTCTTTCTTGCAAAGTCTCCCACCCAAGTTCGCGAAATATAAAATTGGAAATTGCAAAGATGGGAAGGCCCATAACTATTCTCGCTTCTTCTAGTTGGTCTTTCTAATTTACTTGCATTTACAGATCCGCAATTATCCTAAGCTTCGGAAGTGTATTCGAATATTGACCTTATGTAGACTAAATAAAGTTTTTCTAAAATTACTAATTTTAAATTTTAATATCCGTAAGATATGCATATGTTTAGGAACACTAGACACAATATTTTCTATACGGGCATTCCATTTAGCATCAGTACTAAATGTTACACCAAAGTGTCTATGCGATTCTATCGTTGAAATTATACTATTTTCAAACGTAAAATTGATTTCTGGGTGCTCTAAATTTGTAAATAGCATTATCTCTGTTTTGTCTGGGTTGAACGTCATAAGCCAACGCTTAGACCATTCATCTAGCTCTTTTAAATCGTGGTTAATAATAGATTGAATTTTAGTTCCGTCTGAATGTGAACCGTTGAAAGACGTGTCGTCACCAAATAGTCTAGTTAGGGAAGTCAATTTGTCAGCAATGTCATTTATATATATTAGAAACAGTAAAGGCACAAGAACTGAACCCAGGGGACACCTACCAAAATAGCAGTAAGACTGGAGGACGTGTCTTCACTACAAAGTCAAGAAAGTCTGAACGAACCAGATTGTGTGCTAGAAAGTCTGAACAGAGTCTGAAAATCACTCAAAATTGAGGAAAAGTCTGAACAGAGTCTGAA
The DNA here is from genome assembly GCA_002080005.1 of Gigantidas platifrons. NCBI lineage: Eukaryota > Metazoa > Mollusca > Bivalvia > Mytilida > Modiolidae > Gigantidas > Gigantidas platifrons. The sequence goes on from MJUT01051430.1 coordinate 80,155, forward strand.
CATTACTTAAAAGTCTGAACAGAGTCTGAACAGATTCTGAAAATTACTCAAAAGTCTGAACAGAGTCTGAACATTACTTAAAAATCTTAACAGAGTCTGAACAGTGTCTGAACATTACCTAAAAGTCTGAACAGATTCTGAACATTGCTCAAAAGTCTGAAAAGAGTCTGATCAGATTCTGAACATTACTGTGAAAATGTTTTACAGATTTAAAAAAATAATTACATGAAATTTGTTTCAAATGATTTATTTTTTAATGTAATTAATTTATACATATTTATTTATTATTATATATTTCACTTTTGAGACCTTTTACAACAGTTTAGTTATGTTTTTCTCAAGTTGTTGAATTTTAACAGACTTATTCTTATATTTTCAGATTGTTTTTTTTAGTTTAGCTTAATTTTTTATATACTAAATTTCACTTTTCAGACCTCATTACTATGTGAAATATTACATGTTATATTTAATTAAAATGTAATGACAATGAAGTAAAATGTATTTAGTTAAGAAGAAAAATTGAAATGGTCAATTTAATGAGAAATGAAATAATGTATATTTTTTGGTAATTAAAAAGAAAACATACACATGTATAAATGAAGAAAAATTGAAATGAAGAAAATGACAAATTTATAACTAGTACCCATCTCCACAGTATCACCTGTGGTTCCAATATACAACATGAAATGACTAATTACCTATATGTACAGGTAAAACTATCACTCACAGGTGACTTACCTATGTATTTCATAAGTTATAAGTATAATATTTTCAGATGAATATTTTCATTGAGAATAAGATTGGAAAATTATGCACAGAATAAAATAAAAGGTTAGGGTTTATATGTATAAATTAATTACATTAAAAAAAAAATCATTTGAAACAAATTTCATGTAATTATTTTTTTTAATCTGTTAAACATTTTCACAGAAATGTTCAGAATCTGTTCAGACTCTGTTCAGACTTCTAAGTAATGTTGAGACTCTGTTGAGACTCTGCTCAGACTCTGTTCAGACTTTTCAGCAATTTTGAGTTATGTACAGACTCTGTTCAGACTTTTCAGTAATTTTCAGAATCTGTCCAGATTCTGTTCAGACTTTTGAGTAATGTTCAGACTCTGTTCAGACTCTGTTCAGACTCCGTTCAGACTTTTCAGCAATTTTTAGTAATTTTCAGACTCTGTTCAGACTTCTATCACAAAAACTGGTCCGTTCAGACTTTCTTGACTTTGTAGTGCTTTGATCACAACTATTTGCTCTCGTTCATTCAAATATTTATGAAGCCAATGAAACACATTACCATTGATTCCATACGCCTTTAACTTGTGTAATAAACCGCGATGCCATACCTTATCGAATGCTTTTGAAAAATCACAAAAGACAAAACAACTCATTTCCTTTCTCTCTAGTGAATTTAAGGTTGAATTATACATTTCATTTCAAGAAGTTGATGGACAGTTGAATGATTTGGCTGAAATTCATATATCAGCTTTAAGCTTTAGAAATGATTATAAACGTGTTTATGAACTATTCTTTCCATGACTTTTCCAACAAAACTTATAAGTGAAATTGGGCGATAATAGGACGAATAAGAATTATCACCCTTCTTAAAAATGAGTATAACATTGGCTTTTTCCATGATTTAGGATATTTGCACTGTACGTGAGATTTGCTAAAAATTATTCGTAATGTGATAGCATTTTTGTCAGGGGACACCTTCAATATTTTATGGCTAATTAAATCAGGACCAGATGCCTTATCTACAGCCAAATTCGTAATAACGTCAAGTATTTCTTCCTCTGTACAAAGGATGTTGCTTATAGAACTACCTGTTCTGGATTCAAAGTCGGGTAATAAACCATTTTCGTCATCTATTTTAGAAATACAAATGTAATATTTATTAAAAAGATTACATTTCTCGTTTTCATCATATACTATATTAACGTCTGTATAATCCACAATATTTGTTAGCGGGGGTACATTGTAAGAGGGTTTGTTTGACTTAATAAGCATTTTCATTAATTTCCAGTATTCTTTTGAATTTGATGCATTTTCTAAAATAATAGTACAAATGTACCCATATTTTTATCAAAATTTTCCTTTGCGTTCCTTTTTTAGGTTATTAACTTTGTTTGTCTGCTGTTTGTACCTCAATATGCTAGATTCTGTTTTTGATTTTAATTCAATCTTCCGAAATCTATCTCTACGTCTAATTTCTGTTCTTAATTCACTTGGGAACCATGGTTTGTCATTGTTTCTTACCATTACAAATTTGTTGGAATACACTCCCTAGCTATTTGAACGAATATTTCCATGATAGTATAACACATTTCATCGACATCATTCAAACTGCCAAGAAGCGCATTCCAATCAGTTTCATCTAACTTTTGTTTAAATGTTTCTTTATCTATTCGGTCATATAACCAAATTTCTCTATTGAATGAACTCATACAATTAGGACACTCAATGTATGCTACAGCAGCATCATGATCCGATATTTCAGACGGTACATTAAGTACATCTGGACATCGTATCACTGGTTATAATGGGGTCTAATAGTGTACTACTGTGGGCTGTAATTCTTATTGATTTATTAATAACATTTCTAAAATTAAACAATGTTATTATTCCTGAAAGTTTATTATTTTGTTCATTGAAAAGGTCAGAGTTCATATCATTTGTAATCACAACGTTTGGATTGATCTCAAAGGCCATCTCCATCGCATGCTCTACTCGTGTCCAGGAATGGTTATCTGAGTAGTCAGATCGATATGTGTTACGTAGTAAGAAGGATTGGCCATTACCTTGAATTAGTACCCATATTGTCTCATCTAGTGGGGTCTTAAGGTTTCTGATTCTAGAGATACCAATTCCGTCTCTGACATAGATTAACAAGCCACCTCCCACGGCACCATCTCTGTCGCGACGCATACTATTAGGATTCAAACTTAATATCATCATCACTAACATTTGAATTGAGGTGAGTTTCTGTGACGGTTATAATATCGAATTCGTCAACAACATTTTGGAAGAATTCAAGTATATTTCGTATACTACGAATATTTATATTGCAAATAGCAAATGATTTATCTATATTTACCAAAGATGTGTTCGATATATCATTCGTTAATTGACCTGGATTAACATCAACATTCCCGATAATAAGTGTAAAGTGAAGTACAAACAGCAGAAATACAATATCAATGTTTGGATTTATACACTGTAAAATACTGAAATATTCTATAAAGCGACCATACAGACTCTTGTTTTCAACAAATCCACGTAAAATACATGTACGTTTTAGAACAAAGTTTAGCACACTGTAAAACACAGAAGAGTATAAAAGTAAATACATGAAAAATACATGACGTTTGCACAAAATTGTATGGAGTGACATTTTGATGTGAAATGGGGGGATTAGCTCAATTCAAAATGATTTTTTCTTCAACAAAATCCTGTTTTTCTAAATTACTTTTTGTAGAAAGTATCTTAGAACTTTACTGTCACAATATGTAGCCATGTTAATACGTGTTTTTGCTTGACGATTGACAACTTTTTTTTATCATTAAGGACATGGATATGTCACTACTAACCAGGACCAATAAAATTCGATTCGTATTTATAAATAGGATTTCTTTTCCCAGCAGATAAACTTTAAAAAAACAACAACAAAAATATCAAATATATTTATAAGAAATTACAGCATTTAAAAGTTATAACACTTTCTAATATTAATTCACAATTATATGCATTTTAAGTATATCTAAAAGTAGGAGTAAACATGAAATAGAAAAATTATGAACGATGGCAATCCGATTGTAGTTTATACTGTAAACAACATATACAATAGTCATTGCATATATATTAATAGACCAACATTTTAAATTATGCCGATTTGACCTGACCTTCGTAGTATAATCATGAAATTATCATACGTTTCTGATGAATACTTATTTACGTGGAACATGAATATTTGCCTTGTATAAAAATATTCACTTTTAAATAAAATAAGGGGAAACAACACATCATGGCGGTGTGATATAGTGCGAACTTTTCTTACCCGTAGCCAGTGTAAAAGAGAAAAATAAGAATATATTAGTTTCATAGTATTGACTTTCATTGATTTTTTTTAGCACACGCCCTCAAATTTCCCCAAGGAGAAATACATTTAGTTAAGGTAGTAGCCAATGTTTTAGTGTATTGATATGCTAATTTCGCTCACCTGTCGAAACCTTACTAAATTTGGAATGTGTAAATATATAATACCTCTATCCGTATGTTCGCCCGCCTTTCTGAACATAAGGAACATGGTCAGTCCAGCTAAATCCTCCTACAGTTTTTAAGCCAGAGCTTTAGTATGTTATAGGATGTGTTTACACATTCCAAAGGTGTTCATATAAAAAGGAGTTTGACTTTTATCAAATATTCACAGAATGATAGGATGTTGAACTGACATCTCCAGGACAAATTGTATATCATGCAAAGATCTACTGTCATTGTCAGTACAATTCCTCCAATATTGTTCTGTTGATTTTAGGAATAATTGCACAATGAATGTTGATCATATATAGATGCCCATGAGATATTTTCATTATAAATTGAGAATTTTGTAGTTTGATCATCAGGCTTCTTTAAAGAAATAATTAATTTTTCTATTGACTTCAAAGCGAATTACCCCGCTTTGATTATATGAACTATGGATAAATCTGGAAATTATATTTATTTACTCAGGTAAGCTTTGTAATTTTATATACAAGTACATGTCAAGAATTTGTATTTATCAATAATTACATTACCTCCGTTTGTCTTTGAAATTTTACAATATAATTGGTTGTGAAGTGGTCACATGATTATGAAAGAGATGTTTTACATCCCAATACAATTCAAACCCGAACTTGCACGTGCCTCCATGACGACATCAGAGGTAAAAAAACAATGGCGTAGTAAATTCCAACAGTAAGTAATATAACACAATTAAAATTCACAACGAAAAATTCAACTATATTAAATTTTGGCGCGATTCATACAAAATATGCTTCCGTTCACGCTTTTACACGCCAATAAAACTAATTAAAAATGCATTCAATTCTTATTGAAAGTTTTGAATCTGTAATTTACAAACCATTTTATATGCTTACAAGAATTTTGTTAGGATAATCAGGCCCATTCCCCTGCTCTACCAAAATCATATGTATTGGCATTTTAAGGATATTGGTATGTTTCATGTAGTCATTTTAATTTGTGCAAAGACCTATTTCAATCAATTGCAAAATGTACACCTTTAGCATAATTCGACAGTAATGCATCTAAACTTAGTATTTTTGTATGAGAGATAATCCTTAGAAACCATCAACTTACAGATTGCAAATGAAATATAATTTAATATTTCGCTGAACATAAATTGAAATTGAAGTGGCCGTTAATAATTAACAGTCGAGAAAACAGGCAACATTGGGTACGATATACAGAAAGGAAACAAAAAAGCAACAAAAACAAAAAACAAAAACACACACCAAAAAGATGAGCAACGCGTGCCCCATTTAAAGGGTATAAGCATATGTGCTTACAAAGAGCGAGTAGGTCTTGTTTCTTACAAGACACATGTCGTGTTACTCGTAGTCGAGTTCTGACCGCTACGAAATATTCATCTAAGGAACGAAAACATATAGGAAAAAGAGTTAAGATACATTATCATATGTCATTGACAGATAAGTTCATGTTGTCAACTTTCAATTCGATTGATGAAATATGGTCTAACCTCAAGAACATATTATTGAATGCCATGGGACAACATGTTCCATCCAAACTGGCTAGTTCAAGACCTACTTACCCATGGATAACAACAGCAGACCGAAGAGACATAAATAGGAAAAACACAGCTGGTAAGAAAGCTCGTAAAACAAAGAAGCCAAAAGACAGAGAGCGATATCGAAAACTCAAAGCACAAGCTCAAAGAACATCAAGACAAGCCTATGACAACTATGTCCAAGCTATGATTAGCCCAGCACACACTAAAAACCCAAAGCGATTCTGGTCATTTATCAAATCGAAAAAACAAGATAATGCAGGCGTTGCATCACTAAGAGGTAATGATGGCTTGATATATAATTACAGCAATAATAAGGCTGATATACCCAATACACAGTTTAAATCAGCATACACACAGGAAGATCAAAGTAGTTTACTTGACCTCAAACAAAGTTCTACACCATAAATGCCAGACATTAGCATATCTTTTAAAGGCATCCATAAACTACTCTCAGAACTCAAGATACATAAAGCATCAGGACCTGACTCAATCACATCACGACTCCTAGAATAAGTAGCTGACATCATAGCACCAGCACTTACCCGTATATACCAAACATCCATTGACACAGGAACAGTTCCAACAGATTAGAGAACTGCCAATATAGTACCAATTTTCAAAAAAGGTGATAAGTCAAAAGCATCAAACTACAGACCCGTTTCTCTCACAGCCATCTGCAGCAAAATGCATTATCCACAGTAATGTCATGGACCACTTGACATATTACAACATACTTTCCGACAGTCAACACGGATTCAGAGCACGGATATCTTGTGAAACACATCTCGTTGTCACAATACAAGAATTAGCAAAAACACTGAAGAGAAACAAATTGGTGCTATACTTTTATATTTCTTAAAGGCTTTTGACAAAGTTCCACACAATAGACTTCTACTAAAACATGACCACTACGGGATTCGAGGAAATGCTCTGTAATGGATACGTCACTGTCTTACAGACCGCACATATCAGGTACTTCTAGAAGGCACACACTCATCAACCTGTGTCGTTGATTCAGGCGTACCCTAAGTAACAGTGCTGGGACCCTTACTTTTTCTTGCATTCATCAGCGATCTACTGGAACCAGTTACATCCAACCCTCGACTATTTGCCGATGACTGCCTACTGTATCGTGTAGTCAACACCAACGCCGATGAGTTGCAGCTCCAGGAAGACCTACACCAACTAGAGAAATGGGAAAAAACTTGGTAAATGTCAGTCAATGCAGATAAATGCTTTACACTCCATATTTAAAAGAAACGGAAACCAACATAATACAACTATTTACTGCATAATCAAATGCTTGAATTAACAAAAGAAAGTAAATATATAGGTGCAACCATTAGCAACGACCTGAGCTGGGCTAATCACATCAGTAGCATCACAGCCAAAGCCAATCGTACAATCGGCTTCCTCAGGCGTAACATACATGCATATCCGAAATAAGTTAAAGAAGCTGCATACCCAACACTAGTAAGACCATCCATTGATAATGCAAGTGATGTATGGGACCTATTCAACAAAAAACAGATATCCCAACTAGACTCTGTACAACGAAGAGCTCCGCGATTTGTTTCGAACAGCTTTCAAGAACGAGAACCAGGAGTAGTTACATCTATAATCTCCAAATTAAAATGGGAATCACTCGTACAAAGGCGCCGCAAAGGCAAAATCTTCATTGAAATCCATGCAGAACATCTACTAATAACATAACAGCTGATAGTAGAACAAGAGGGATTGCAGCCTTCAGGACTATATATACACGAGCAGATGTATATCACTTTTCCGTCTTCTCTCGTACCATCATCACTTGGAACAACATACCACCAGATGTACATCAGGCCAGTACTATCGGTCAGTTCCAGACAGGGCTAGGATCTATTACTCTTTCCGTGCAGACCAAGGTGTAAATAGTGCTCCATCCTGTTTTTAATTGTAAATAATACTGATTTTAACTGTACAGTCCGGACATGCACGGAGTAATTACACACAATCTTGAGTACACTCCTTACGGGAAGAAGAAGATGAAGATGAGAACTGAATATTTCCTAGCGGTCAAGCAGTTCTTGATGACGACAGTATACTTTTTGTAACATTGAATTCAACCAAAAGCAACGTAGCCTTGTTTGAATCGATTGTGTGTAGGCAGCTGCGCTCTGTCCAGAAAATCATTGTAATAGAAACAAGCCCTAGAAAGACGTTAAAGTTGCTAAATGAAAACTCAAAACGCTGGTGATGCAGAGATAAATATTGCTACTGATACAGGGTAGATGACTATTGGATAAAGTAAAGTCATTGCGTTTGTCGTAGCTTTGCGTTAAATTTTCCTGTGGTGCCGATTTCAAGATAAAGGACAAGGTAAGAAGTAGACTTTTGAGTGTCATTTGCATGCTTCATCTCCAGCTCATTTGAACAAATGAGAAGTAGATAAGCGAGAATTGTTCAGGGACATTATATATACATATAGCGGAAGCACGAATTAAAGGTTTGAGATAATGCTATTCTTGGGAATCCTTTGATGAAAGTCTACGTCATATGCGTGTAAAAACAAGTCCGAGAGTAGTGGAGCACAATTATTGTCTATTGAAATACTGATCGCCTGTTGGTACACTACTCCACTAAACTGGACACATTTGTTGTTGACACAAATATAATATTTGAAGGACAGTTCTTGCCCTGTTTATATATACATTATATTTTCAGTGTCTTTTAACAATGTAAGTTTTATATCTACAAACAACGCGATACTGATACTTTTCTTATCCGTTATTCTGTACTATGTCATAAGTAATTCTGTTCTACAAATAATATCTACCTTAATCTGAACCACTTATTTTGATAAGGAAAAATCATATTGTTCAAAGATCTCCCAAGAAATAGTCAATGTATATACATAGTTGAAATACAGAAAGTCAAATTCGAATTTGAATAGAAAAATGACAAACATCTTGAATCAACTCCCATAATATTTTGATGAATTGTAGCTTATGATGAGCCCTGATAAGATGTTGTAGGTCCCTTGTTAATTAGATAGGTATTATATAAAAGTAGCTCTTTTTAAACAAAAAAATTTATTTCGGTTTGTTGTATTTTGAGAAATAATATCATGAATGGCATAAATAAAATTGGCCATTGAAGGTCAATATATAGGCATTATTATGAATTGTAGGTTCGCTATAATACACATGGAAGGCTTGATGCATGACCTATAAGTACTAAATTTCTGAATATGCTATTTTGTCATAGTAGATGCTGTTCCGGCAGAACGAATCATGTATGTTTCAGAAAATATAAAATAGTGTTGGAGAGGATAAAATAGTCAAAATGGGTTGATAGAAAAAAGACAATTAACAACTTAGTAGAATATCTTAAATTAGTGGTTTTACACCTGTAGTCCAATGATGAGGAAACATACCTTCTGTTATGTAAAGGTCTTTAGTTTTATTTTTATCTCAGTTTGAAAGAACATTATTTCTACAGAGATTATGTAAACAACTGTATTTAGCAGATCTTCAGTTTATCTACAAAGATTGTAATGTGCTTTCACCAATTTTTCATTAACAATATCTTTGACCCTAATTATATAAGTCTGTTAGCAGTTTGACCATAAATTAACCAGTATTTTGGTAGTAATTAATAATATAAGAAACTTTAATTTCCCTTAAACATAAATTTGATTCAGTCTCACGTTAGGTTACAACCAGTGTATCCTAAAATAGCAATGAGTTCGTGTTGCTCGTTTTTTTTCTGTTTTTTTTTGCCGTGTTTTGTTGTCTTCAGTTCTCTTTGTAATGTTTTGCTGTCTTTAGTTGTCTCTGTAATGTTTTGTCATCTTCAGTTCTCTCTGTAATGCTTTGTTTTCGTTAGTTCTCTATGTAATGCTGTGTTGTCTTTAGTTCTCTATGTAATGTTTTGTTGTATTTTACTCTCTCTGTAATGTGTTGTTGTCCTTAGTTCTCCCTGTACTGTTTTGTTGTCTTCAATGCTTACTGTAATTCTTTGCTGTCTTCAGTTCTTTCTGTAATGCTGTGTTGTCTTTAGTTATCTGTGTAATATTTTGTTGTGTTTAGTTTTCTATGTAATGCTTTGTCATCATCAGTTCTCTGTGTAATATTTTGTTGTCTTTTGGTCTATATGTAATGCTATGTTGTATCTAGTTCTCTCTGTAATGTTTTGCTCTCTTTAGGGTCTATGTAATGTTTGGTGTTCTGTAGTTTTTTTTATAATGTTGTGTTGTCTTTAGTCCCTCTTTGCAAAGTGTTCTTGTCTTTTGTTCACTCTTTAATGTTTTGTTGTCTTTAGTGCGCTCTGTAATTCTTTGTAGTCGTTAATTCTTTCTGTAATGTTGTGTTGTCTTTAGTTTTCTATGTAATGTTGTGTTGTCTTTAGTTCTCTTTGTAATGTTTTGTTGTGCTTATTTCTTTCTGTAATGTTTTGTCTTCTGTAATTTTCTGTGTGGTGGTTTGTTGTCTTTAGATCTCTGTGTGGTGCTTTGTCGTCTTTAGATCTATGCTTGGTGCTTTGTTGTCTTTAGGCCTCCTTGTGGTGTTTTGTCGTCTTTAGCTCTCTGTGTGGTGCTGTGTTGTCTTTAGGTCTCTCTGTGGTGTTTTGTCGTCTTTAGTTCTCTGTGTGGGGATTTTTTTTTTTGGTCTCTGTGTGGCGTTGTGTCGTCCTTAATTCTCTGTGTGGTGTTGTGTTGTCTTTAGTTCTCTTTGTAATGTTTTGCTGTGCTTAGTTCTTTCTGTAATGTTTTGTCTTCTGTAGTTTTTTGTGTGGTGGTTTGTTGTCCTTAGGTCTCCTTGTGGTTTTTCTCGCCTGTAGCTCTCTATGTGGCGCTGTGTTGTCTTTAGGTCTCTGTGTGGTGTTTTGTCGTCTTTAACTCTATGTGTGGTGCTTTCTTGTCTGTAGGGCTTTGTGTGGTGTTTTTTCGTCCTTAGCTCTCTGTGTGGTGCTTTGTTGTCTTTTGCTCTCTGTGTAGTGCTTTGTTGTCTTTGGCTCTATGTGTGGTGTTTTGTTGTCTGTAGGTCTCTGTATGGGACTTTGTTATATTTAGGTCTTTGTAAGGTGCTTTGTTGTCTTTTGGTCTCTGTGTGGTGCTTTGT
>MJUT01051430.1:98646-108953 GCA_002080005.1 Gigantidas platifrons
TCTCTGTGTGGTGCTTTGTTGTCTTTAGGTCTCTGTGTGGTGTTTGTCGTCTTCAGCTCTCTCTGTGGTGCTTTGTTTTCTTTGTGTCTTCTTCTGGTGTTTTGTCATCTTTAGCTCTCTGCGTGGTGATTTGTTGTCCTTTGCTCACTGTGTGGTGCTTTGTTGTCTGTGGCTCTCGGTGTAGGGCTTTGCTGTGTTTCGGTTTCTGTGTGGTGTTTTCTTGTCTTTAGATCTCTGTGTGGGGGTTTGTTGTCTTTAGGTCTCTGTAAGGTGCTTTGTTGCCCGTTGGTCTCTATGATGTGGTTTGTTATGTTTTGGTCTCTATGTGGTGCTTTGTTGTCTTTCGGTCTGTATGTGATGCTTTGTTGTCATTCGGTCTGTGTGGTGTTTTGTCATCTTAAGTTCTATGTGTGGTGCCTTGTTGTCTTTAGGTTTCTGTATGGTGTTTTGTCGTCTTTATGTCTCTGTATGGTGTTTTGTTGTCATTAGGTCTATATGTGGTGCTTTTTGTCTTTAGCTCTCTGTGTGGTGCTTTGTTGTCTTTAGGTCTTTGTGGTGCTTTTTCGTTTTTACCTCTCTATGCAGTGGATTGTTGTCCATAGGTCTCTGTGCGGTGATTTGTTGTTTTGGGGTCTCTGTGTGGTGCTTTGCTGTATTTAGGTCTGTGTGTGATGCTTTGTTGTCTTTAGGTTTTTATGTGGTGCTTTGTTTTCTTTGGGTGTCTGTTTGGTGCTTTGTTATCTTTAGCTCTTTATGTGGTGCTTTGTTGTCCTTAGGTATATGTGTGGTGCTTAGTCTTTAGGTATCTGTGCGGAATTTTGTCGTCTTCAGCTCTCTTTGGCTATTTTATTGTCTTTAGTTCTCTCTGCGGTGTGTTGTTGTTTTACTTCTGTGTAATATTTTTGATGTGATTCTATGTGAAGTGTTTTGTTGTCTTTAGGTCTCTATGTGGTGCTTTGTCGTCTTTAGGTCTCGGTGTGGTGCTTTGTCGTCTTTAGTTCTCTGTATGTTGCTGTTTGTTCTTTGGTTCTCTGTTTGGTGTTTTTTCGGCCTTAGTTCTCTGTGCGGTGCTTTGTTGTCTTTAGGTCTCTGTGTGGTGATGCGTCGTCTATTGTTCTCTGTGTGGTGTTTTGTCGTCGTTATGTCTCTATGTGGTGCTTTGTTGTCTTTAGTTCTCTGTGTGGTGCTTTGTTGTCTTTGGTTCTCTATTTGGTGTTTTGTCGTCTTTAGGTCTTTTTGTGGAGTTATGTTGTGCTTAGGTCTCTGCGTGGTGCTTTTCCGTCTGTAGTTATCTATGTGGTGTATTTTTCGTCTCTAGGTCTATGTAGTACTTTGTTGTTCTTAGATCTCTGTGTGGTGTTTTGTCGTCTTAAGTTCTCTGGGTGGTGCTTTGTTGTCTTTAGGTCTCTGCGTGGTGCTTTTCCGTCTCCAGCTCTCTGTGTGGTGTTTTATCGTCCTTAGTTCTCTGTGTGGTGTTTTGTCGTCTTTAGTTCACTGTGTGGTACTTTGTTTTCTTTAGGTCTCTACATGGTGCTTTGTTGTCTTTGGGTCTCTGTGTGGTGTTTTGTCGTCTTTAGGTCACTGTGTGGTGCTTTGTTGTCTTTAGGTCTCTGTGTGGTGTTTTGTCGTCTTTAGGTCTCTGTGTGGTACTTTGTTGTCTTTAGGTCTCTAGATGGTGCTTTGTCGTCTGTAGTTCTCTTTGTGGTGCTTTGTTTTCTGTAGTTCTGTGTAGTGCTTTGTTTTCGTTAGTTCTCTGTGTGGTGCCTTGTTGTCGTTAGGTCTCTGTGTGGTGTTTTATTGTTTTTAGTTCTGTGTAATGTTTGTTTTAATGTAGTTCTATGTGAAGAGCTTTGTTGTCTTTATTTTGCTGTGTATTGCTTGACAGTCCACACTCCTCTAATGGCAATTTTCAGTAGGAATGATCTTTATATATTTGCCATATATTTCAGAAGAAATATATGTATAAGTAACTATCGATCATTATATTATAACATACTATCAACATATTATCTAATGTGTCTTCAGAAGAAGCTTAAAAACAAAATCGTTTTTGATATTACTGAAAACGCAATACATTTTACATTGAAAAGTACAAAGCAAATTACCATAGTGACCCAACATCTATTTGTGTTAATAGACGTAACGCTGTATTGCTATGTTTTAATATCAATACTATATTTCTTACACATATTAAAAGATAGTTTCTCAGTTCTACATAAATGTGAATGCAATATCGGTCATACAATAATGGTGCTCACATATTCTATTTTCTAAACGATTAATATTTTAATACAGATTTTATACAGAAATCAATAAATTTCAAGTCGATGTAGCTCTGAATGCTCCAAAAGTACAAGCACATGGAATATCATCAAAGATGGGCAGGAGTAAAACAACTATTAACTCGTGAAATACAATCCGATTCTCAAATTACACCACTTCTCCGTGTGCAATACATTCTTATTGATTGGTCTTTGATCTGACTGTTAATATCATTTTAGGATTGTCATAATGGTAAACAACCCTTTATTCATGCTACACCTCAGTTTGTAATCAGAAAAGTGATTCCTAAATACAACTGTAAAATGACAAAACTATGTTTAAACTGAATATAAAATAGTTATACTATATGTTCCCTATATATGTACAATCTAGAAGCCTATATGTGTATAATATACGTCTGACAGTTAAACCAAATAGTGTTAGAATTAGATCTTTGAGCTGTCAAATGTGTTCTTCCCTCGACGTGAATTGAACTCACACCATTGATACACTGCAGCGCCAATCGCTTAGCCTTATGTTCAGCGCCTTATACTACTCGGTCATAAACGCTATATATTATATTACAAATTGCTGAGTTAGATTGCTGTCAAATTATAATATTAAATATATATGTACCATCTACACACGCTTAGACATATGTCTTATGTCTAATTTTAGATTTCCCTTACGAGGCAAGGTAAAACTTCAACTATTGAAGCTATATTTTCATATTGCCGATGTAGTCGAGTGGTCTAGGGCCCTAGGCATAAGGCTAAGCGATTAGTGCTGCAGTGTATGAATGGTATGAATTCAAATCCCGTCGAGGGAAGAACAAACATTTGAGCAGGCTATGCATAATGTGCTTAAAGAAATTTGTCCGGATGCACAGCATAAATGTTGCCGCTTTCGTTTAGCACAATCGTGGTGGCGCAAAATACAATCTGTAGGATTAAGTAATGAGTATAAAAACGCAGAAAGGCAATTAGGGAAGTGGTTGGAATGCTTGTTTGGACTACACTTTGTCGATGCGAGAGAAGTAGAAGATATTTTCGTAGACCTGGTGTCTATAGAACCAGATGATGAACAGTGCATTAAATTCGCAGATAATCTTGTGGAAAACTACGTAGCTAATTATTCGAAGTTTCCGCCTTCTTTGTGGGCAGAGATTCCCTCCGATAAAAACGGACGAACAATGCCGCAGAATCCGACTATGCACATCTGAACGAACAATTTCCAGACACATATTTATTTCTATCTCTAGATTTTCCTTAAGAGACAAGGTAAGAACAAAAAACAAAGAACAAAAAATTGACAGCTCAAATATCTAATTCTACCACTGTTTTGTTTAATTGTCAGACATATATATATATCTGGCATTAGTCTCTGATGTGGTTTCATTTAGGAGATAACTGTATTGTATTTGAAAATTTAACGGCATCAATTAAAGATTTGATGCTCGCAAATTGAGTTTACTGGCGACGCATTAGCGGAGCCAGTCAACGGATATTTGCGACCGTTAAATCGACAATTGATGGCATGAATATTTCAAATACAATACAATTTCCTCCATTCCTATGTAATCATGTGTATAGAGGTGCATTGCAACATAATAAACAAGATGACATAAGCGGTAAGCAGCTGTCAGGTGGGTGAATGCTGGAAACATTCCTTCGACCGCGTAAAAGGTAGTTCCATGTAAGACTATTAAATTGATGCAGAGAAATATTCAAATACAATATAGTTATCTCAATTCTAATGTAATCATGTGTATATATGTGTATTGGCACATTATTGACAAGATGACGTAAGCGGCTAAAATTTTAAAAATCTCATGCTTTTCAACCGTGTAATTTATACAGTGAGAATTACAACATTGTCCAATCACAAATGAGGAATTTTACACAACTATGTTATAATGTCGTATACATAAAAGTTAAATAGTTGCGTATGTAACGACCATACCTTCATCTTTAAATTGGTGGTAAGGCAATTACTTTCGAATGAACATTGGTGACATAGGATGAATAGAGTAAAAAGATGGTTTTATGATATTTACTCGCGTGTTGTTAAATTTTTTAAATACTAAACACTTACCACAGCAAACCATGTGAAATATACAGGTATATTTATGCATTCATATGATACGATCAAAGTGATTGATCTTTCGCTAGTGATTGTTTTCGTGAATGATGTCGGGTACAAAGAAACTCTCTCATCTTTAATTTCTGAAAATAAAATGATTCATTAATTGTTGTTAATTTTCAAATTTGTTGTATTTCAGAAATAAACTGCGTAATGTTTATTGAGGACGATAACAGATTTAGAAATAATAAAGCGACATTATATATACCGGTATAAACTTTGCTGCAGTAGAGATAAAGTGGTATGCAGTTGTTCCAAATTCTTACATGACGTCCTTCATTTGCTATATAATACCGTGTACAAACTCACGATATATTTTAATTTGAATATAGGAATTGACCAACAAATTGCAGACATCGTTCCTACGTGAATTCATACGTCTTTAGAGTACATTTTTTTCCCAAAAAAAAAATACTTAACCATTTATTGACATTTCTAAGTTGTCGTCTTCCGGTGGCGTATTTAACAAGGAACGTTGATATTGACACAAGCTGGTCACTGATTTATTTTACGATTTTGTGGGCATTGTGTCTGATAACATTTTTATCTGAATGTTCCAGCATTAATAAGTATGTCCTTATTATAGGAAAAACATAAATTACGTGTATCTTTGGACAAAGGTCACAGAGAATAATGATTGATTTTCTGTCAAGTAGTGAAATGTGGGTCACCTGTTGCAATATAAATGGACAGCGATATCATATCATTTTCTGTGGTATATGAAATATAGATGAGATACGTTGTCTGCTGTGTGAGCGAGATTATACAGATTTTCTGTTACTGCACTTCTTCAGAGAAGTTTCTGTCACCGCACTTCTTCCATGAATCCTTAGGTGTACCTTGTTAGCCAATCAAAATTATACTTGCCATGAGAACATCAGATGATATTTTTTTAGCGAAAATGTTACCCATATTCAACTGGACACAAAATATGGCTTCCATTAATTATTTCTTTATATTAAAATTATAATATGGACTGTTAACAGACCACATGGTCTGTGGCAGTATATTGGAACAAAAACGATTATTTTATGGAACAAGCTATTAATTATACATCAAACATATTCATACATGGTAATTTGAATGTTGATTTATTACGTGAAAACAACAAAATATTATAAGACATTATTTCTGAATTTTACTTCGCTAATATGTCCTCTCGCCCTTCGAATTAGCCAAACCATCATATCTGTCAGTCATTTTGAGCATTCTTACCACCCGAGTAAGCACACTTCTAGTCTGACGGCATTGGGATATTTATATCGGATAAAAATAACCTGACCTCAGCATTTTAAAGCGAGTTTTCCCAAAAATGAGGTTTCTAAAGGTATGTATTTATTAGAATCAATAGTTATTGATATATGCTGATTTTCTTCAGCCCATTTCAAAATCAATTTCATCATGCTCAGAATAATATTTACAAAGCAGTAAACCCTTCTACTGACGTCCATTGTTTTGTTTACATTCCTTTCCGTGTGAATAGTAATGGAAAGATGATTTCAGACCAATACTATCGTATTTTGCATGAATTGAAACAATCAAAAACAATTAAAGGAATGCATGAGGACTGATGCTCTCCTTGATCCAAGCTATTTTCACATTTAGATATTGTCATATACTCTGAAGTAATCAGCGTCAACAGGGATATAAGTCATCATGATGCAACTTTAATAAATATAAAAATACCTTGTTTACTAAAGAGATCTTATATGAGAAAAGTTTGGCTACATAAAAATGCAGACTTGAATAAACAAAATCATGAACTATTGGAATTCAAATGGGGACAATTACTGCACGAATGCACAAATGCACAAATGCAGATGAAATGTATAATAGGTTTACACCCAAATATCTTGAATAATTGTATGCTGAAATTTCATGAAATAAATATTGTTTTAACTAAATATCTTGAGCGTAGCATCCCCTTAAAATGGTATAATACGATTAACTGATAAACCTTGGGTTTATTCTCAAATTAGAAAACAATGCGTCTTCGGAATCGCTTACACAAGTTTGTTGTAACCGTTATACTTATAGTAGGATTTGCATTTTAGGGGAATAAAGAATTGTTCGTTATATCCGGTGTTTCTTTTTACAACAAAGCACCACACAGAACAACCACAGAACAAACAGATGACATAATTAACGAAAATTATTAAATAAATACAATTTGGAGGAAAGGTGTAGTAGTGTATTGCCGAAGTCAAAAACGTTAATCATTAAGGAATTAAATGCAGCTTCATAACGCATGGCTAAACGTAAGATGAATTGGAAGCTCACTATCTACACTTTAGTCTTTGTCGAATGGTCACATTTTCTAAAATGAATGCATGGAGTAAACTGTCAAGCAAGGTCCATTACCTTCGCTTTCAAAAACGGTTTACACATTGCATAACATCTGATTAATTAAAAACAATTATATACACAAGAAGAGTTGGGAGATGCCAAACGGTAATCATAATCCGTTATTCGAAAGACAGATGTAATAATTGCCAAAAGATGAAGTACAAACAACGATCTGCAAAACATTACACACACAAAAACTAAAGATCAAGTAACACGAATGCCACTAAAAATCGATGATGAACTCAGGTGCTCCGGAAGGGTATGCAGTTCTTGCTCCACTAGTGGTACCTGTCATGCTATTCTAGTTCTATTAGTCGCAGATAGTATTACATCACATAAAAAAATCAGTCACACTTTCACTCATCAGTCACTATGTTGGCAGAAATACACAACGATTGCACCGCATTTTTTTTTCGGATGAAGTTTATGGACTGATGTGAAAATGTAAATGGCAATATGAAACAAACGTATTAAACGTTACTTTGAATTATTCCCCAAATGGGACTTTGCATAAATAATTAACGAAGAAGTCATAGGATATTCCCTCTTCACAAGCTACTGACGTTACGAAAGTTGAAGCGACTAAAGTGTATCTTAAATATGTTTATCAATTTCTTTTGAAAATAACGGAGTTTAATGAAAACACCTTGTATGTGACATGCGTCTCGCCTTGATATTATTTATACAACTGACAACAGTTGCGTCAACACTATATGCATATACTCTTTATATATATGCATATTGAATTGGATCATCTCAAAACAACACAAACATTTCTAACTTAGACACCTTTAAAACTCTTAGAAATAAAGCATTCTTGTCTATAAAACAATCGGAGTATATGTACCAATAAACGAAACATAAAAAAGGATGAAACCATACAATTAGGACATATGTTATAGCACTATATTTTTGTATATAAATTAATTTGTTTTAAACAATTTTAAATTGTGTCGCCTGTGACATTTGTGAATAACTAAAATATAGTGTTAACGTTGCAAAATGTCTACCGAACATCTCAAGGATCTACGCCCTCAATTAAAACATGCTTAAGTGAATAATTGGAATTATTTGGAAATTATTCTGGACGTTCCTCATTGTTTAGCAATAACAAATAATCATGTGTACGTCTACTATGACCCTATACGACATCTGGCCAAGACTACTTGTTCATTACCAACTAGGGAATATATTTGTGCGATTTGTTCTAAATCTGCTGCCAGTGTTTTAAAATGTATTTCATAATTAAAGGTTTATACGGAATAGAAGAAGTGGATATAGGATCATGCCATGCGTCCTTGGTTTCCTATTCGACGACTGTGTTCCCATTGATACATAAATCACTAAGAATCACATGGGATGGAATTTCGCACATAATTCATTTTCCCCGTAGACAAGGATTACGTCAACAAAAATCAAAAATAAAATATCAATTGGAGAAAAGAAGACGCAATGGCAGTGAAATTAAAATCATAACTTCAAAAAGTACATTGCCTAAGCAAAGGTGAGTTATTACAGTATAAAAACACCGTAATATTATACATGTGTGCAGAAATAGACTGAAATTTGGCAATTCATAGACCTTCAACATATGCAGTTGCAAAACACTGCCATGGAATAGGTAGTGTAAAACGAAATGCCAGACTAGCAGAAAGCGAGAAACAATAAATTACATTTGAGTGATATTTCAGATAGACTAAAGGAAAATCGACAAAATCGTCAGAAGAGGTAATATCGATACTCCTATCATGCAAATAATGACCGCTTATTTTCCCGGCTTGAAACAGGAATTTATAATCGGGCGAACAGCGTTATTATAAAGAACGCTATAATCTTGAGTATTTTATGTAACATGTTTAATCTCCGTGACACAGAAGTTGTCATATATATAATATTATTACTATTAAAGAGAGTTGATCGCCTCAACCATTATCTAAGTATTAGATGGGACAGATTATACGGATGAATGAAATCACGATAGAAATTTCGTTTCAACTGAGAGATATATAGTCCATACGCGAGTGCTGATGGAATGTTGCTATATATAAATCGAAAGTGCATTTGTTTTGTTGTAAAGATTCGTTCTTAGCCTGCTCTCAGTGTGAATTTTGAGGTGTAGCTCAAGGTATGAAGCAGACCTAGCTGTATCCGTTTTATCCTTTATTTCAAGCGCAATAGGCAGATGTGATCAGCAAAATCATCAAACTTAAAATTACTTAGTGCAAGGACAGAATCTTAATAGTGGAACGTGAAATTACTGGATCGGACTAGCTTCTTTTTCGCTTTTTTCTGAGAAGCCACTGTATGAACTGTGCTTAAATTCACGCGAACATGTTATCAATCTAGCATTTTGATGATATCAGTTTCAAAGAAACTTTTGGTACAATCAGCGGTTTAGTTTGCATCTCTTGGAAGAAAATCACTGGCGCCATGACGTTGAAACAAATGTGATATCTGACAAGTGTAATCGCCTTGTTAGCTCACCTGACCCTTTGGATCAGGTTATGCATTGCCATCACTTGGGGTCCACCGTTGCCGTCTGTCGTCATCGTCCATCAACTTTTACATTTAAATATTCTCCTCTGAAAGCACTAGGCCAATTTGAGTTAAACTTGGCATGAATGTTCAATGGATGGTCCCCTGCAAAGTTTATGCTTTTGTAGATCAGAAGTACACAAAAGAAGCAAGAGGCCCGAGGGTGTCAACAAAGGTGTTAAAAATTGCTGAGTTAGATTGCTGTCAAATTATAATATTAAGTATATATATATCATCTACACACGCTTATACACATGTCTTACGTCTATCCCTAGATTAAAACCTTACGAGACAAGGTAACACTACGACTATTGAAGCTCTTTTTTTTTAAGGAGTGGATGTAGTCGAGTGGTCTAGGGCGCTGGACGTAAGGCTAAGCGAATGGTGCTGCAGTGTATCAATGGTGTGAGTTCAAATCCCGTCGAGGGAAGAACAAAAATTTGGCAGCTTCAAAAATCTAACTCTAACACTGTTTGGTTTAATTTTCAGACGTATATTTAATATTAGTATTAACCTAGTATCCTTAGTAACTTTCAGATCCAGTGGGACAGATATATTGTATGGTTGTCACTTGCTTAGACGTTTGTATAATATACTTTATTTCCCGTGACTGTATAATGAATTCATTCATTATCCTATACAATATATTAAAAATTGCTGAGTTAGATTGCTGTCAAATTATAATATTAAGTATATATATATCATCTACACACGCTTATACACATGTCTTACGTCTATCCCTAGATTAAAACCTTACGAGACAAGGTAACACTACGACTATTGAAGCTCTTTTTTTTTAAGGAGTGGATGTAGTCGAGTGGTCTAGGGCGCTGGACGTAAGGCTAAGCGAATGGTGCTGCAGTGTATCAATGGTGTGAGTTCAAATCCCGTCGAGGGAAGAACAAAAATTTGGCAGCTTCAAAAATCTAACTCTAACACTGTTTGGTTTAATTTTCAGACGTATATTTAATATTAGTATTAACCTAGTATCCTTAGTAACTTTCAGATCCAGTGGGACAGAT
>MJUT01051430.1:108963-164240 GCA_002080005.1 Gigantidas platifrons
GTATAGGATAATGAATGAATTCATTATACAGTCACGGGAAATAAAGTATATTATACAAACGTCTAAGCAAGTGACAACCATACAATATATCTGTCCCACTGGATCTGAAAGTTACTAAGGATACTAGGTTAATACTAATATTAAATATACGTCTGAAAATTAAACCAAACAGTGTTAGAGTTAGATTTTTGAAGCTGCCAAATTTTTGTTCTTCCCTCGACGGGATTTGAACTCACACCATTGATACACTGCAGCACCATTCGCTTAGCCTTACGTCCAGCGCCCTAGACCACTCGACTACATCCACTCCTTAAAAAAAAAGAGCTTCAATAGTCGTAGTGTTACCTTGTCTCGTAAGGTTTTAATCTAGGGATAGACGTAAGACATGTGTATAAGCGTGTGTAGATGATATATATATACTTAATATTATAATTTGACAGCAATCTAACTCAGCAATTTTTAATATATTGTATAGGATAATGAATGAATTCATTATACAGTCACGGGAAATAAAGTATATTATACAAACGTCTAAGCAAGTGACAACCATACAATATATCTGTCCCACTGGATCTGAAAGTTACTAAGGATACTAGGTTAATACTAATATTAAATATACGTCTGAAAATTAAACCAAACAGTGTTAGAGTTAGATTTTTGAAGCTGCCAAATTTTTGTTCTTCCCTCGACGGGATTTGAACTCACACCATTGATACACTGCAGCACCATTCGCTTAGCCTTACGTCCAGCGCCCTAGACCACTCGACTACATCCACTCCTTAAAAAAAGAGCTTCAATAGTCGTAGTGTTACCTTGTCTCGTAAGGTTTTAATCTAGGGATATATTATAACATAATCTCTTAAATTCAAATCCGGAGCTTTCGACCGGTCAAGACGGCCTTCTTCAGCGGAACTGTATTATGCGTTAGTAACAACATTTACAATCACAATGAATAACGTCACAATTTACAATTAAATTTTCGGGAGCGAGAACGTCACGTTTTTGTATTTATTCCGTGCCTCTCGTAAGTTCGTAATTTTTTTATCCATAAATTTTCTATCGTCTGTCTATATATATCATCGCCACAAATTTGTTCAAGAGCAACTATTTCATAATCGTTGACTGAGTGGTTCGCA
The DNA here is from genome assembly GCA_002080005.1 of Gigantidas platifrons. NCBI lineage: Eukaryota > Metazoa > Mollusca > Bivalvia > Mytilida > Modiolidae > Gigantidas > Gigantidas platifrons. Next base: position 110,100 of record MJUT01051430.1, read on the forward strand.
GAATTAAAATGTAATGCAACAGGATCTGGTTTTTGTCTTCGAATTAAGGAAAGGTTAAGTAAATGTCTCTGATAAAGAGTATCACTAGTCTCCCCTACATAAATAAAGCAGTCGCAACTCTTGCAAAATAATGCTTTATTTATGTAGGAGAGACTAGTGATACTCTTTATCAAAGACATTTACTTAACCTTCTGCCTGCCTAGTCTAAAGGTAAATCCGGCACTGACCACAATGTATTAGTCCAGGTTGTAAAACAAATGTTACATTGATGGTTTGGGGAAGGATAACATTAAACGGAGTAGGCACATTGACGGTAGTCAATGGTAAAATTGATTCACTTAAATATACGTAGAGTTGATTCGTAACTTTGGTCAATTGTGGTACGTCAGCTTCCAGACGAAAATTATTTCAATACGATACTGTTCATGTCCATAGAGCTTTTATTGTTCAAATTTATAAACAAGAAAACAAAATTAATAGAATGCAGTGGCCAGTACAATCTCCGGATACATATGACATGTATGATTTCACGTTTTCAGGATGGCGGATCCTTCCATGTGAACGCCCTAGTTACGATTGGTAGATTAAGAATGTTACGTATAATACTAACCAATAAAATTCGACGATGCAACTTAAACTTTATGAATTTGAAATGATGCCGAGCTCAAACGGTAATTCAATGATATGTGGGAAATCATTTCGCAACATTATATTAGAAACTTTTACTGATCACTATTATATATATTTCGAATGTACATACCTCGTTGAAATGTCACACTTTTAAATATCTTTAAACTGTTGGTATTTATGTATATGTGTGTGGCGTATGAATATGTATTGTGATTTCCTTTTTAAATTCGTTATCGAGATCGTATATTAGTTGGATTTACAACTGCTTGTGAGATCAGTGACCACCACCACTAAAGTTTTGAATTCGTACCCCTTTCATGGCTAGGTACAATATTATGTAATTAAGCTTGTCGGTGACTTGCGACATGTCTGTGGTTTTCTCCGGGTACTCCGGTTTTCTCCACCAATACCAATGGAAATGACCGTCACGATATAACAGAAATACTGCTCAAAGTTGCGCTAAACACCATACCCCCTCAGTTTTTATGAAAAATAATCAAAATAGTATTCCGTAAAATATTTAGTGTTGCCTAATGCAAAAAACGTGACTTTGTACTAATTATTACATGCTATAGTCACAACAATACAGACATAATAACTAAAATATATATTCCTTTAAAACATCTTTTTGTTCATATTTATCCACATTTAAAACGTACGGGAAGTCAAAATCCGGTGGATGTTAACGTTTGAAACAGGACGTGTTCGATTGACATCATATTGCTTCAGTACCAAAAAGCAACACCATTTCGCGGAATTATCATCTTTGCAAGTTTGAGATCCAAACAAAAGCAATGATATAATTATTTTTGTATTGCATTTGAAAAGAGATGACTCTTTTGAATTTAAAGCGTTGTGGACGTAAATCTAGGGTTTTACTGTCGCAATTATCCGTTTGCTTATCGATAATTTGTGTATTGCATATGATGATATCAAACATTACACACAAAAATAAAGACGTGTGTGTGTAAAAGCAGTTTAGACTACAGTGCAACCTGCGGAAAAGATAACGAGAGTTAAAATGGAAGATTTATTTCATATGCGAATTACAGGGAATTTTTTCATTGAGAAATATCGGCAACATTGTATAAATATTGGCCATTACCTTGTTTTTATTAAAGGAAAATATTGTTAGGAGATCAGGAAAGACATACCAGGACATTACACGAATAAAATGAAATTTTATTATGAAAATAAAACAGTTAACGATAGAAATAGCAAATTAAGGATTTGAAAGTTGATGTTTTTGAAGCGTCTCACTCTGTGTTTGACATCAGGATGTGACCTCCGAAATTATCTAAGTCTTTTTTAATTGATATATTATTGGTGTTGCTTGTTGATTGTGAAATCGTGGTCATATTCCTTCTAACACTTTAAAAGGTACTTTGCCTTTGTAGCCTTGCAGTCATTTAAGATTATTCATATAAAAGGTATTATAATATGCTGAACATAGAATCTTCATAGAACATGTATGCAGAAGTGATCATTTAACATGTACATTGAAAGTACCTGGTATGGTAGGTGAAGACCATCTTCCTGTAGCCCAACTATGTATACACGTCCAAGTTCCATTGACATCTGATGGCAGACTGCTTATGTTTATTGCAACAAAGTTTCCTGATTCATTCAAACTGACATCATAACCGACAGCAGCTGTACACACAGCAGGAAATGGTATTGACGCAGGAGCACAGGATCCAACTACTGTGCCGTCGGGAGTTGCAATCGTAATTGTACTGACAATAGTGGTTTGTATGTCGCACAACAGTTTGAGAGATCTTCCCACAATTGGGTTGACTTCTGAGTATAGTTGTATTCCATCTAAAAATACATGTGATTTTTTATCGACAAAATGTTTTATGATATTCATATGAAAAGGTTTATTTGAGTTAAAAAAAAGTGCACTCCCCACCCCCCAGAAAAAGTATGGCTTAAATGGAAAGTTAAAACAATCCACTTCTCTTCGTTTTTTGAAACGTTTCGACAGTACGCCATTTTATTATCTGCTTTTCTTTTGCCCATTGCATGTGTGCTTTGTCATTGTATTCTGGTCATGAGTCATAGCTATATTAAAGAAACGATAAAAATAGTAGTATTGAGAAAGCGGTATAGCCCCCATAAAAAAACCGGACACAGAACGCGAACACGTCAACCCTAATTGGTTACAACCAGTTCAACCCCTTTAAAACGACAGAAAAAAAACGGGACATGATCTACAAAAAACAAAATACGATACACAAACCCTGCAAATCATCATATTTATACCACATTAAATGTACAACAAATTGTCATCTCATATTTAACAGTTTAATGTGCAAATTAGTGACAATAAAGGAATAATTTCTGGAATTTAATTTGATAGATAAAAACGGTGTTTACAAATGACCATTGTTAATTAACGGTCGTAGACGGAAATATTCAGACAATTGAACTTGCGTGCGAGGTAACGAATAGACGAATATATTGTTTACTCATTTATGTACTCTCTACATGTAAATAAGGAATACATTTCACAAGCATGTACGAGGCAGGTATATAAACAGTACAGGGCAATTTCCCCTATTGCAGGTTACAATTCGTTATTGATTATCGTACGTCTTCCAGGCACAATATCAGACGATTTTGACTAGCTTAATGCCTTTAATACTTATCATACCAACAAAGATAAAAAAAATCAATAACACTAAATCTCAGACAACATACCATATTACATAACAATACGTCAATCATACGACCAGACAAGTTATAGCATGTCATTACCTTTTATATTTAATTTATAAAAAGAAAGAGTGCTAAATCCACGCATTTAATTACGGTTAAGGGGTGTGATATTGAATGTCATCTTTATCTAAGTACAGACCCACATGAACAGTCTTCTTTGGATTCTGTGGACCTTCATCAGTCGTTTCAGTCATTATGTGTTGGTACATTCTCCCAAACATGACTGTCACCTTCCATCAGAAAGGGCTGCATGGTCGTCTGAACCGCACAGCAGGCATATGATGACGATTGACCAGCTGGAGTCTTCTGCTGGTAAATCTGAACTGGACAGCTAATCCGGGATGACTTTTGACTAGCTAGTGTTAATCCTCTGATTGAACAGCTGGTCTTGGATGACGATTGGACAACCGAAGGAGATTGATAAGTGAGCTGTGCCGATCTTTGGTCAGTATGTTCAACGGTAGTTGACCCAAAGACGAAAATCAGTAGGGATGCCCTGTCTGGAATAATGCAGTGTATGATACTCTGGAGACGATGATCAAGTGGTTGTAACCTCTTGCAACACAAAAACATATGTGTTAGATCCTCCTGTTTACCAAAATAAGTACACAGATCAGATCGTTGATATTCAGAACGAAATCAAATATAGGAGGTGAGATTGCTACATGACGTATTCCCCTTTTTTAAGATCTCCTTTATGTATACTATGTGGTTTCTCACATACATGATCATATATTTCGCATGGAAGATAATCAGTATTTAAGATTATATGTATACCACAACAACTGCAACCAAAATATTTATTACAAGAACGTGTTGCGGGAATTCAATATTGACAAATTCAGGTTTAAACCTCATGAGCGCACATGTGCAAGTTTCCAATTCATGTATAAACCGGCTGGTAACGATATAACTGGTGACCTTAACACTATAAACAACACCTCTCTACGAGACGTGTTCACCAAAGGACCGATATATCGTGAGCCAAATTCAATAAATAGGAAACATAACATCTATTTGTTTAAGGATCCCGTCAGAAATTATGCCAGACATTGGGACAAGCGTGAGGAAGATGACACAGGTGTTCTTTATAAATAGATGAAAAGTGTGAGGTCGTTAATACTAATTAGGATTTTTTTTAAATCCATGGGTCAATGAGCACTCAAGCAACATCGATCTTTAAAGATCAAAATGTTGCTAAACATCGATGTCCCTGCAGACAAGGCCCCTAACAATATCGTTTTTGTGGATAAATCATTTTACATAGACAGCTTGATAAGGGAATGAGGAAACTCTACAGATATCACGACAAAACATACGAAATAGGAAATCATGGACAATAATGGATCTGTGTTGTGGTCCTTTGGAATTTCAACCAAAAATGAACAGCTGGATCTTCTGTCACTCTTCTGGATTCCTAAATTACACAAGTGTCCTTCCAAACAGCGTTATATTGCTGGATCTACCAAATGTTCCATGGAACCTCTTTCCAAATTATTATCATCAGTTATATCAGCGGTCAAAACCGGGCTTCAGAGTGACTGTGAGATTAGCTATTCAAGAGATGGTGTGAATCAGATGTGGATTCTGAAAAATTCTTAATATCTTTACGAGTACATATAGTTACTGTCCCTCTCCGCCGCATGCAATAGCATTAAAACATTTGACTGCTCTACACTACCCTTCCCCACTCAAAACTAAAAGACAGATTTGACTCAATTGTGCTTCTTAAAAATAAATGCCAACGTAGATACGAAGAAGTTGTCTCAGGACAGGACAAATCTTATTTTGTAAAAGCCACCATGATTCCTCCAAAATGTTCTCTGAAACTAATATCATCATTCCTGATTGCCAACATATTTGTTATATTTGGTGAGCGTGTTTTTCAACAGTCAGTCGGCAAAACGATTAGCATTGTTACAGACAGGACGGTCAATCGTGGCTTCAAACCGAAAGATAACACCATATTTACCTATCGCCAGGAGAAGATAAAATATGCTAGAACTATGTTTACGTCAAGAGGACAGTGTTATCAGACGAAATACACATAATTCCATTAGAAATCACACTTTGTCCCGATACAAGGAAGATAGAAAAAAATAAGTCGAGTACAGACGAGGAAAACCATACTAAATCACGTGATCAAGATCTAATGACATTTGATATGTGCTTGAGGAACAGCGCGTACGTCGGGAACGTCACATTCAACATATGCAACATTTGAAACGCACGATTAAAGGAATCCAGAAGACAAAGAGAGATCTGAAGTGAATAGCGGCTTTAAAAATCAATAAAATCACATATGTTTATTGTAAGTCATGACACAAACCAGTAATAACACTGACAAATCTCGCTGAAGTGGTCAATTGCACTCAATTGTGGATACTAATGCTAATCAACCATCATTAAATGCCCAATACTGTAAGCTGGTTATGAGTATTTTTGAAGAAGGAAAAGTAAACTTTGAATAATTCTGGAACTTTTTACCAGAGACTTGAGTGAGCGATGGCCAAACTGAAATATGTTCGTGCTTAAAGTGAATATCTTTCCAAATAAAAAAAAATGATGACATGTTACGTATAACATCCGTGCTGAGAACATTTTTTGACATGACAGATACATTTTATAAAAGGGAAAAATCATCATACTATATAATTAATATAGCGTTTTTGTGCATCATGAACAATATCTCCAACCATCATTTTACTCTAAAATCCTGACGTATTGATTTGTCGGTGGATAAAATTTGAAGCCAATAAATTTTAACCTGTTTAAATTTTCAATACAAAATGCACCTAACGTCTGTTAAAAAATAGCACGAGACCAATTTTCTTGATCTAAATGTTCTGACAAGTCTAGTTTTCAGAGGTTAAAACTAATATGCAAGGATATTTTTACAACATATATATTTTATAAAAGTGAAAGCAAATCATCGAACACATCTCTTTACGTTCTGAGTTCTGAATTGTGATCCCTGCTTCAATTTCCGCATAAAACGATGCTTGGTTCGCGTTTTCCGTCAGTTTTTGGTAGGAGGGCTCATGTCTTATTTACTTCATCTGTGTTTGTTTGCGTATGGTGGTGTCCAACACATATTGATGATATGAGTAACATGGCGGGTGCCTGATAAGAGGCACGAATTGCTTGCCCTTGGCCTGGGTTAACCTCCGGATTTTGATGGTGTCCATGTTGCTCATCTCATTAGTTAGCTAGTTAGTGTTGTGTTTTGCATATCCAACGTTGCAAATTTCTCTGTCCATTCTTGAGTATTCCTTCGGTGTTCTCAAATATTTATTCATATGAATTAATACATGTATGTATATAATACATTTATCTAACACTACAAGGGGGAAACAAATGGTAGTACTGTTAGCTTCCATCAATATATTACTTTTTTTTACAATTACAATACGTGAACAGTTTTGATGTATGTTTATGTTTTTGTCTGTTTCTTAAATTAAAATGGGAACTCAGTTTATCTGAATTTTCTCTAATCTACACAGGTGCACATTGTCGTCTTTTTGAAATACAAATAAATGTGTCAAACAGTAGGCACATTATTTAAAAAATGATAGAAGATCATTGCAAATGACCTTGGAGGAGACCGTAAATATGTGTGGTGCAATTTTTGAACAGCATAATCGTTTTGAGGCGTTTTTGCATAACATGTATGGGTGGTAGATATCACATGCATTTGTTTCTATCAATGTGAAGGTCGACTTTACATGTACAATGAAAGAAGGTGGCTAACTATGAAGAAATCCTGACTATATTTACTTCCGGTTTTCAAGATACTACAAATGATAACTCGAATTCGAATGTATATGTTCGCTTGTCTCTTTAGAGTAATATCATCTGTCCTATCTTGCAAATCCGGGGTAAATATAGTCCAGATATCCTAAGCGAATTCACAGGATTTTTATTTATTAAAGAATGCACCTATTATCGAGATGATCACTGTGGAGTGAAAATTATTTGCATATATTGAAATTAGTATGTATCATGAACCAACCGAGACACATGGGAACAAATATAATAATACATTTTTTGTAAATAATGCATTTGAAGTGGAAAGATTGTTGACATAATTAGCCACTTTTTTATTTATTGCATGGATAGACGACCTTCCCGTTGACAGAAACAAGTGCCTGTGTCCGAAATCCTTTATTGCATGGTGGTTGAGCCGCCGACATCATATTACGATTTCGTCCTCGGTAGACAACAATCATTGCGACCATTTAAGAACGTTTATGTCGGTTGGTTTACTAATTACTGTTCAAGCATTTTATACTACGTTTCTATTGTCTGCATTTGTGCAATTACGTAAAGTGGGCCAGTTTTTGATGATCTGCATGCGATATCCTACGTTATTTTTACCTGTCGCGAAACATAGTCAGAGTGTTTTACTTTTTGACAACATGCTCTTAAATGATGTTTATATGATATATGGGGACATTTTGACAAACTATGTCTTTTAATGTTTTCCCTACAATAGATAATGCTAAAAGTAAAACTTGTCTTGAGGTATGACAAAGTGACATCTGGTCCAATATTCTGAGTTAAATGGTACAGATAAAAGGTCAAATTCATTTAGGAATATACCGGTAGTGTAATTTAAAAGTATTCGTATTTAGAGGTATGAAATAAAACAAGTACGTCGTGGTCGTGATCGCATAGTAGTTGGCTTTAAAACTACCTATGCAATCAGTGATTATCATCACTGAGGTTGTGAGTTCGAATCCCGCTCATGACGATATACCTGAAATATATTGTTGAAAGTGGCGTTGAACACCATAATCTTAACATTTACCTTAATACTTTTTAGGAAATAGACAGCAACAAGTTCTTTTAAATAATATAACATCTTTTAAATTATCAGCTGACTCTGGAGTCCTATAAGGGACAGATTTAGATCCTAGCTTATGTTTATTATTTATTTATGACTTACCCGAACATGCTTACTTTAATGTTATGCTCTTTGCAGATAATTGCTCGTTGCACAGAAATGTGAATAATCAATCTGATTCAGAATTGTTACAAAAAGATTTGACAAACTTAGAGAATTGAGAAAAGACATGGCAGATGAAGTTCAACCTAGAAAAATGTGGAAGCGTAGCAATAATCAGACAGCCTCTTAGTCCGACAGTCCGTTAGTCCGACAGACCGTTGGTCCGACAATCCGATAGTCTGACAGAGATGTGTTTGGCTTTCACTTTCCCCGTTCAAATAAGAAAAACAAAGTAAAATTCAAGGGAATACATAAGAAAGATCTACATCTTTAGCTTAGCCAATGTTCTTGAATATGTGTTTGAATTTGTTCTTGTATGGCGGAATTTCCATTCGCTTAAATGAAGAAATAGTAAACTTCTTTAATTCAAGTGACGACCATACGATTTTCGTGGGTGATTTTTTTTTTATCAAATTAAATCGTTTCGTCTTCTTTGCCGTTGAATTATTTTTTTCCCGACAGCGCCGATGTACCAGGCAATTTGTTCCTGACTGGAAGGACTGTCTTGGCTAGAAGAGTGGATCGGAACAATAGGCAAAGGCTACGTATTCTGGGTCTATGCAATATATTCGGACCTTTTTTCTTTGAAAAGTAAATGTCTTGAAAATTAATTTGACGCACATAATTTTAATATATGCTTCCGTAAACCTCATAATATTCTAACAACACCAGTTTTTGATATATGAATCAGTCGTAAGCCACAGCAGAATCTTGCAATACCAATTTGACGACGGATCTTGCTTTCACAGTGCCTAAAATTGCTTAAGTGAATATTTCTTATAAAGAACATATATTTTATTTTCACAAAATAGCTATCAAATGTACTTAGTCTACCGGACTGTCGGACTATCGGGATATTAAATTATAGGCCTCACCTCGAAAAATGTAATGTCATACATGTTACTAAGGAGAACATTTCCTTAAATGTGTTTATTCATTACATACATATATAACCACATATTACAACCAGTTGAAAATAGTAAATATTTAGGGGTAACTATTAGCAATGATCTAGATTGGGGCCCACATATTAATAATATAACTACAAAAGCCAATAAATCTGTAGGCCTTCCACTCAGAAAAATGAACAACTGTGCATGTTTCGTAAGGTTAAAAACCTTACGTACACATCACTTGTTCGTTCGGTTGTCGAATAATCTTCACTAGCTTGGAATCCATCCACAAACCAGCAAATATCTCAGTTTGAGCAAATACAAAGGAACGCAGCTCGGTATGTCTTTAATGACAACCGTGACAGGTCACATGGTGCTGTCACCAATATGATTGACACCTTACAGTGGGACATATTTGCTTGTAAACGGACTAAAGCAAGTCTGATACTGTTAGGTGAAAGAGCTATTGACTGAGGTAAACTGTTCCAAATTGCGATTATTAAGGAAGAAAGAATCTTTATTTGAATGAATTTGTCTGAATTTTTGTGCCCCACGAGTACGCGTGTCATATTGGGAATATGGGATAGCATGGTTGTTGGTTCCTCTAAACTAAATTGTCCATGTAAATAGCGCATACGGTCTCGGGGCGTTACATACTCTATCCATAGAATCTAGTTCTGTATTTGGAAGAGGAAGAACATTAATCTCATGGATAAAATGCACTTGATATCCAATGATTACCCATAAAAACATATCCGCTTATTTTCAATGGGGTCCTTTAAGAGTATAGCACTTAAATTAAATGAATGATAAAAGAAGGCATGGCAAAAATTGAATTGGTATTAATGACATTAAAAGTAACACATTTACCTATTTTTGGGATGTTGATTTAACCAGGCTCAAGCTACCGACCAATTTCTAAGCTAGCGACCAATAATAAACGTATTACTGTAAATGCATATTCAACATACTAAATCGACATCTCAGTGTACAGGAAATTTCCGGATAACTGCAATGTAGCGATCAACACAAATAACTACATATATGTAATAAAATGTTAGCTGAGTTTAAAGCAATGTGTTGTTGTTGTGTTTGTAATTTCCGAATAATAAACAATTTATGGCCCTTGTTGTAGGGAGATATGAAACTTTGTTTACACTCAGAAGTCATATTTCTCTTGGGCTTTTCCCTCGAGAAATCTGACTCCTTCGGGTAAAACAAACTTCATATCACCCTACACATAGGGCCATAAATGTATATTATTATACCGCATATATATAAGAGTTTCTGTGATTAGTTAACAAACAGGAAGACAAAATTTCATGTATTCCTAGACCGTGTGCTCCGGTGAAATACATATCATGTATCCCGCTGTCGCGTACTCCGGGGAAATAAATATCATGTATCCCGCTGTCGCTTGCCTCCATGGCGACCCCCACATTAAGTACACAAAGAGTTGTCGCCCTTCGCGTTTCTATTGTAAACACAATGGCAGACGAGGTCGTTAAAATCCTACTCGTTTCATGTTAGCGACGCCAATAAAATCCGAAATATCTGATAAATGTTTTAATACATTGTGTCCTGTGTCATGTACCGAATGTGGGTCCAAATCAGCTCCAATTGTAACTGTGGCAACCTCTCACGCTTCTCCAGACCTTCTTGAAATCGATTCACAGGAATTCGTAGAGCTCGCTTCCCTGATCAGATATGACGATTTTAATACGGTTGCCCAGGCTTGACCTCTGGATATCTTAAACAACACCATACAAATGGACACAAAAGAGAATTTCTCATGTCGTGGAATGCTTAGTTTCAATCCTCATTTTACGGATAACTGCAATGTAACCATCAACATAAACCACTACATAAATTGAATAAAATATTAAATTAGTTTTAAAAAATGTTTTGTTGTTGTGTGTGTAATTTCGGCATAATCAACAATTGATAGTCCTTGTTGTAGGGAGATATGAAGCTTTGCTTACCCTCAGAATTCAAATATATGACTTCTTCCGGTACAAAATGCACATCTCCCTACAACAAGGACCATTAATGTATATATTTTGTTTTATCTATTTATTTTATTTTTAAATTGTGTATTCATAGATGCCAATCCACTAATTTATTCCACCAATCAGAGCTTAGAACATATACAAACGTATAGGAAAACATGATAGTTGAAGGTAAATATACAAGGATTATTTTGAGGCAATCCTTGGTTCACTTAGTAGTATTTGAACCCATTATGGATGTATTGATGCATGACCTAAAAAAATGACAAATCCGGGAACAACGTTGCTATTTGCATAGTAGGGAATGACCCAGAGTATGGCGTGTCACTGTAACACTTTGTTGATATTTTCGACGCCCTGCTGTGGGTTTGAGGTGCAGAAACCCACACAGGCACTTACGTCAGTTAAAGGCCCGGGCAATACCTTTGCCTTAAACCCCAACTGGGAAAGAACTTTGCCATTGGGAATTTTTCATGGGATATTCATAGAGCCCCCACTCCAATGTTTCCCCCTTGAGGTGCAGAAATCCACCCAGGTACTTGCGTCATTTAACGGCTGGGCAATACCTTTGACATAAACCCCAAGTGCGCAAGAACTTTTACTATCATTGTTTATGCCATTCCATTTAATATTTTTTCAAAATACAACAAAGCGAAAGGATTTTTTTTCTTTAAAAACTACTTTTCTATATGTTCTAAGCTCTGATTGATGAAATACATCATTGGTTTGGCACCTATAAATACACAACTTAAAACTAAATAGATAAAATAAAATAATACTATTAATCAAATAAATGTGAAACGCATATAAATATGCAGGGCTTATATTCTGTTGATTTTATTTATTTATTTTTTTTAGAAAACTTACTGTGATATTTTTCTTATGTTCGTTATTCCATTTGTTTATTTTTATGCGATATCCTCATGTGAACCGGAATCATAAGACTTTATTTTGTTTGACAAAACGTTGGCAAATCCAAATTATGTTCCGGTTTAAATGAAAATAAATTATTTGTTAAAGGCAGTGCTTATTAAAATTGGCCTACTGTTTTGTATGCCTGCCATCCCCAATACATAATTGTCTTCGTTATTCAGCTTAGTAAAGAAATGAACTATTTTTCCAGGATACATCTGCCTACCTAAAGTCATGATCTGTTGTTTATCGATAGTATTTAACGGCCATATACACTACAGGTCGTCAACATGTCTACATGGCAGAAATATTTGAAGGACATGCATTACAATCCTGCAAATCCTGCTAGTTTTTTGGAACCGAATAAACTGTTTCATTTTGTACAAAAAGATGGAAAGTACAATCTCAGTAAATATAAATTACGAAAATGGCTTTCCAGTCAAGAACCACACAGCCTACAACGCCCTACAGACGGCATCAAAATAGAACAAGTATTGTGGTTGCAGACATCGATGACCAATGGTCAGCTGATTTAATGGATTTAGTTAAATTTGCAAAATATAATGATGGATACAGATATATTTTAGTTGTGATTGACATCTTCTCCAAGTACTTGTGGCTTCGAAAATTAAAAGACAAGAAAGGCGAATCCGTTGCAAAGGCGTTTGAAACTATATTCAAGGAAAGTCGTAAGCCTTATAAATTGCGTACGGATAAAGGACAAGAATTTCGCGCAAGAGCTGTACAGTCTGTGTTCAAAGAGGCAGGAATTAAACATGTCTATGCTCAGAATGAAGTGAAAGCATCCGTCGCCGAACGAGTGATTAAAACTATAAAAAACAAAAATCTACAGATATTTTATATTCAAGCAATCGTATAGATATATTGACAAACTGTAGAGTTTTGCTGAAGGATACAACCATACGAATCATGGCACTATTGATATGGAACCAGCAAAAGTATCAAAGGGAAATGATGAATTAGTACGATTATCAACCTACTTTGCAAAAGCTAATGACAATAAAGGTGTTAAAATATTACTTTCAAGTTTAAAATTGGATATAACGTACGTATAGCACAACTGAGAAATATTTTCTCACGAGAATACGACGAAAAATGGTCAGAAGAAGTATTCAACATATCGTCCAGATTCTGGAGAAATAATATCCCAATACATCGCATTAAAGATTACAGTGGAGAGGAAATAATGGACATTTTACCAATCTGAGCTTCAAAAGATAGACATTAAGGACGACGAACTTTGGAAAATTGAAAAGATATTGAAAACCAAAGGAAAGGGTCACAACAAACAATCGTATATTAAGCGTATGAATTGGCCATATACATGTTATTCATGGATAAGTTCGGAAGGTATTGAAGACTATTAACAAACTAAAGAAATGTATATTATGTATTGTAAGAAATAATAAAATTATGAAAAGTATTTGTGTTGTTTATAATATTCTTACCCATGATGGATAACAATTGCATGTAATAAAAATGAATGGCATCATACAACGAAGATAAAGGGAATGCAAAGCATTCGAGGCCCTTTTCAAAACATTGGTGAAACTACACTTTAATGTAAACGTCTCTTGATGCCTTATACAAGAAACATTCGGAATATTTCACTCAAACTCCTAAAAAGGCGGAGTTTCTCCCTCGCTAGACGAGGCCGTACATGCTTAGGATCGGATGAATAGTCAGACTAATAGCAGTGGACAGATCACGTCAAACACCAAACATCCGTTATTCACTGGGGTAAAGCTGATGACCGTAACTGCAATTTACGGTCATCCCAAGATGGCGGACGTGGAATCAGGTAAGAATCTTTTTTGTCGATTAAATTGTTTCTGTAATGTATTGTAAATGGCACATGCATTGGTACGATAGTAATCTATGAACTTATCACAAGGAAATAAGAAAATACGACTGCAAAATGTATATGAAAGAGAAAATCCGATTTCACAAAATCGCTAAGATGACCGTCACTGAAAACTGAGATGACCGTAATTGCTGTTTTCAGTTACGTCATCTAAGCGATTTTTTTAAATCGGATTTTCTCTTTCATATACATTTCCCAGTCGTAACTTGTGATGTCCTTGTGGAAAGTTCATAGATTACTATCGTACTAATGCATTTGGCATTTAAAAAAAACAATATAGAAACAATTTAATCGACAAAAAGATTCTTACCTAATTTCATGTCCGCCATCTTGGGATGGTCATCAGCTTTACCCCAGTGGTTATTGGATATGTGATCTCAATGAAATGAGAAACAATGTTAAATTATCGTTATTATTTTTGTTGGTGTTGTTTATTATGAATTATTTTTGATTGGATTTATTGTAAATAAATGAAAAACCTTCGGTAAGATAAGCCATCAAACAATAAAAAGCGGGATATATAGCTCCGGGTTTTATTTTTAAATACACATACATAAGTGGAATATTCTCTTAAATTTATTTACTTAATCATTCATTGTTGATAATGAAACGAATGTTATACACATACACCAATACAAGATTGAAATCACACTATCTTACGGAATGTTTACATTGTCATTGACCTACATTTGAGAGCCTCGCCTGTCGAAGTTATTAATCCACTTAGACTCTATATAAAGTAATGTTTAAAGTTTTAAAAGAACCCTTTAATATTGATAAAATTATTACATAAACCCTTAGATAGTTATATATACACATGAAACAATTGTCTTACGTAGTTTTATTTATGCACCTATGGATATACTTGTCTGTACAACAGCCCGATTACACACAAACATATTTATATCTATGGATAAAACACCTACTTCCACGTCTACTATAGAGTATGTACATCAGACGAAAATGTCTATATTATGTCAAAACATATACAATATTAGCCCTTCATATATTAAAAATATAATTCACTTACCTGAAAACATCGATGTGTAAAGTAGAGTGAGAAGTCCTGCACATGATATATGTTTATATATTATTCCTGTCATTATTCTGAAGGAAAACAAACATCATGATTATTTTTTTTACTAAGAACAAATGTCCTCCACTCCACATTATTTCATCTACTGTGAAAAAAATACCTTATTATTGATGAAGTATACAAAATATTTTAAAAAGAGCAATAACAACATCAAACATTAATGGATAAAACCACTGTTACGAAATGCTAATCGACATATGGCAATAGACAATCACACAATTTTCATTCCCATTTAAATGTAGTATATTTGCTTGTGTCGAGTTTTTTCGTATAAAAAGGACACTAAATCCTGGTCCAATCAGCATATCCGAGCTGTCGTAGCGCTAGTAAGAAGTAAGCATGCGAAGTTATGAGGAATTCCAATATAGAATACAAGCTTTTTGATAAAATATTATATTTGGAAAAGAACAATAACTCCTTAAGCATCTTCAGATCAAACTGCCGTACATTATTTGCTGTGATTCGTCACATGGTAATAAGCAAACATGGTATGTTAAGTTTTGTGAAATTGGAAATTGGAGAGAAATAATTAAGTAATATTAGCATATACATAACTGTTTGACGCTAAATAAAACCAATATGTTTCTAAACTTATCCTTAAACCATATCACACTAGCTAGAAACGCTATATAATGTGCTTCCTTCCCCGTCTTGTTAGATCCAAATGTAAACAAAACGTGCAGAATAGAGACAACGCGGTAGTCATTAGTAAACGGGAAGGAGTGAACAATGTACATGTTCAGTATAAGATACAGTACTATTGAAACAAAAGAAGCGGTCCGTATTAACTATATATATAACGGATTCCTTTTTCCGCATGAGTATTGAGGTGAGGGCCTTCACCTGAGTACGAATAAATAATCATATGTATAGACATTTTATTGGATTGATGATTTTTTATAATTTTTTGTGTTTTACGCCACTTTCAGCAATATTTCAGCTATATCATGGCGACCAGCTTTTGTGATGGAAGAAGCCGGATTACCCGGAGAGAACCAGCGACCATGGGCAAGCAACTGGTAACCTTTATTAATTGCGTTGTGAGTCGAGTGCACCCTTTTTGTAATTTATAAAGCCGGGCGCGAATCCACTCCGCATTGTTAATGCATTGAAGACCTCTACATAACTTGTGTCATAGTGTTATTAATTACATTTGTATTCATTGCAAATTTATTTCTTTTTATCAAACTCTTTTCTTTCAATTTAAATAACAATTTCGAAAGCATGACAAAGGCCTTTGCATAGAAAGCATTGAACAAATTCATGTGATTGCGGCCTACTAGAGTGAATTTGGTCATCACTTAATAATCGTTTAAATGTAAAAATCATTGGTCGTGTGCTAGTCACTTGTACTTGAACAATCAAAAATATAATGAAAAAAAATACCCACTAGGTCGTGACATCCAAGGTGTAGCAGAGGTTAATATATTTATATTAACTACCCATCCAACAATTTGCAAGGGTTTGATAATTCTTTCGGCCCAAAATCATCCCCTATCCCCACTTTGAAATATGGCGCTAGGCATTGTTAGCCCTCTAAGGCATGGCATCCATGGTGTAGCAGACTTTCATAGTTTTCCATTAAACACCCATCCTTCAAATTGATAGGGTTTTGGAATTCATCAATTACCCCCACTTTGAATTTAGGCGCTCGGTCGTATTCGGCCCGTGTGGATATATGCAAAATGACCCACTCAGTCATGGCTTTTCATTAAACACCCATCCTGCAAATTGCAAGGATTTGAGAATTGTCCTCTGTCCGAATTCGTCAATTACGCCCACTTTGAGATATGACGCTAGACCATCTTAGGCCGTACGTCATATAAATAAAATTACCCACTCGGTCATGGTACACAAGGTAAAGCAGAGGTTCACTGTTTTCCATTTAATACACATACTGCAAGTTGTAAGGGAAATTCTCTTCGAATTCGCTCCTTACCCCATTTGAGATATGGCGCTAGGCCATTTGCGGTACCTTACAGAGATATGCACAATTTACCCACTCCGTCAATGCGTCCAAGTTGTATATTTGAGGTTCATAGCTTCCTATTGAACAAATATCTTGTAAATTGTAAAGGTTTTTGAAATTATCTCGACCCGCATTCGCCTCCTACCACTACTTTGACATATAGCTCTAGGTAATTGTCGGCCCCGTACGGACATATAGAACACTTACCAGTTGACCCATGGCATCTAAGGCGTAGCAGAGGTCCATAGATTATCAATTACCATCACTTTGAGATATGGCGCTTGGCCATTTTCGGACCTGTACTGGGCATATATAATATGCTTACCCACTCGGCCATGGCACCCAATGTGAAGCAGAGGTGTATACTTTCCATTAAATACACATCTGGCAAATTGGAATGGCTTGGGAAAGTTCTTCCTCCATAATTCGTCAGCTACCGTCACAATGCGATATGGTGCTAGGCTATTATCGGCCGCGTACGGACATGTACAACATTCATCCGACCACCCTTGGCATCCAAGGTGCAGCGCAGGTTTATATCTTTCCATTAAGCACTAATCTGTCAATTTGTAAGGGCTTAGAAATTCTCACTGGCAGAATTCGCTAATTACCTCTACTTTAAGATATGGCGATAGGCCACGTACACATTTACAATAAAATGTCCCTACTCAACCATGACACACTAGGTATAGCAGGAGTTTATAACTTTCCCTTAAACACCCAATGTGCAAATTCGCCCGGCCAGAATTAATCTTTTACCGCCACTTATAGATATGACGCTATGTCATTTTCAGTCTCGTACAGACATATAAAAATATGAAGCTATCCAGTTTCTGCCCCTTACGGATATTTTTTTACACACACCGCCATTGTACCTACTTTGTAGCAGAGGTTCATAGCTTTCCATTAAACACACATCCTGCAAATTGAAAGTGTTTGGGAATTTCTCCCAACGCGATTTCATTCCCCACTCCAATGAGATGCCACTATATCATTTATGTGCAGTAGGAGAGGAATGTCGGCCCAGGATAAACCCCAATACCATTACAGTTCGTGGGATATGTGCTTAATGAAAAGCTATTAAACCCTGCTACACATTTACTGCCACGGCCACGTGGGTCCAATCACATAACCTTTTAAATTTTATTTGATATAAAGGCCTTTAATATACATTTCGTAATGGTTATTCGAATTTCATATTGAACACCAAAATTACACAAGTGTCCATACAAACAAAGTTATATTACAGGAGCTACCGCGTGTTCTGCCTCTTTCTAAAATTGTAACTTCTATTTTTGCTGCCAAATGGTTTTCCAGAAATATAATGATAACTGCTTTTCCAGAAGTGGCGTTAATCAAATGTGGATATTAAAAAAATTCAAAAGACTTGCTGGAGATTTTAAGTTCCAGATTTCATTATGTTTGTAACTGCATTAAAGCATTTGCTTTCTCGAACTTCAATACCACCATCCCACATACGCTACTAAAATCTAGAATTAAAGAAAACCTGATAGCAAGGGTATCAGTATCTTGTTATTGGAAGAGACAAATTTTGTAAAAAAAAATGTCAAAAACCATTCAAAATCTAATATAAATAAAAACAAGACGAGATCATTCAAATGTTAGATTTGTTAATCCACAACATATTTGTGATGTTTGGTGGACCGGTGTTTAAAAAAACCATTGACATTACAATGGGTACGAATTGTGCTCCGCTACTCTCCGACATGCTTATGAGGCACACTTCAAAATTCTACGACCAACGCGATGGCTTCACTTTTGGAATGGTCAACTTTCCCTTCATCAGTAGCAATATCCTATAATCACCAACTCATACGTTATTCTAGAGATTGTGCCCAGTACAGTGGTTTTCTGGACAGAGCTCAGCTGCTGACGTAAAAGCTACTCAAACAAGGTTACTCTGCTCATAGGTTGAAGTCATCGCTACCAAAATTATACGGTCTTCATCACAATCTAGTTGACCGTTAAGATATATCCGTATCTCAAAGGACAATGGGTCTTTTGCTTTTTTCGAAGATGTTTTCTTTCCTGCCTAGACTTTAGTTGGTTAGTTGGTTGGGTAGTGCTAAGCGCCAACTTTAGCAATATTTTAGCTATATCGTGGCGTGAAAGACTTTTATCGGACTTGACTGTATGAGTAACACGTCGGTGTTTTATAGCAAGCAGGAACTGCTTACACGAAGTCATCCTCGGTTTTTTGGTGGTATCCGTGTGTCCCATCCTTTTAGTTTAGTATGTAGTCCTATTATGTGTCTATCTAAAGTTGCTTGTAGGAGGGTTCAGGTCTTGGTTTACTTATTTGTGTTTGTTTGCGTGCAGTGGTGTCCGGCACATATTGTTTTTCTTTGTCTTGTGTATCGTATGTTGCCAGTTTCTCTGGATTGTTCATATTTGATAGGACCTTCGGTATTCTCTCACGTTTATTCAATTGAAAGACGTAAGTTAGTTACAAAGACAAACATTTTCAATGAAGACATATATAATTAATTGTAAAAATAAATACGCATTTTTCCTTTGATGCTTTAATGCAGTAATCAACTTAAAAATAGTGAACTTTTACAAGCCATGGTCTAACATGAAGATCTTGATGCTATTCCATGATTTTGACGTTATATATATATGTTATTCCATGATTTTGACGTCATATATCTGTCAATCATGTAATTTCTGTTACAAACCATACATACCATGGATCTTACTCATGAACTTATTTAAGCAACTCATCCTTCGGATTCGTTGGTATAAACATATTTATTCATGATAAACTGTTATGTTATAATACATACAAATTTTGTTTAACATGACAGGGTTCGGAAACAAGCTAAGTTCGGATTCGTTGGTTTAAATAAGATAAATCATAAGATCCATGGTATATATAATACTTACACCATCACATAAATTCATTAAAGGTCGACAAAGCAGTAAAATGCCTATATATGTTATTATTTATTTTGTTGCCAGTACAAAGGAATACCAATTTATGTGAAAATGTTGCTATAAGATTGTATACGTCGATGCTGTTGAAAAATGGTTATTGATATAAATGAATATTTATATGTGAATGGAATATAATATATTATTGAATATCAGAATAAAAAGTATGCATTTAATTGGTTGAACACTCTCCATGTGACCTTCTCTATTCCGCGACACTGACTGGGTTGCTGATATAGACCGGTTCACAAACAGTGCATAGTCTGATGCTACCGGTCTATATACGGTTTTTGGACCGATCTATATCAACATTGATAAAAACTTTAAAATACCTGCAATGATCCCGATTAAAAGTACATTAAATATGTTCATTTGTCTCTATGTAATATTTTTTTAATTCATAAAATTGCAGTTTCTGTTAAGGTTTCTTGATTCCTTGAAAAATCTATATTTTGTGCGTCTTCAGTACTTCAGTATCTTTTTTCAATAGAAAATCAAGTGTAATATTTTAACTAATAAATCCTAAATTCCTTGTTTTCTCTATTTCAGCGGTCATCAGTTTTTTTACTGATGACCGGGGGAACAGTAATCATATTTCGCGGGGTTTTTTTCTTCGATTCTCATTGGCTATTCAAAATCGGGTATCCTCGAGGTTTTTCTTTGATCAAGGTTAAAATCCGAAATGTATCCGTTTTTGCATTCCGGAATTACAATATTCACCGGAAGTTAAAAACACCAATATGAAGTTTATGGAAACACACGATAAAAACACACAAATAAGTGTTTATTGCATCCAACATTATTGTAAATAGAGTTTCAGTAAAATAAAACAATTAATGCCTGCACTTGCAGTGAACATCATAATTGCTCACCCTTGGGATGTTGTTTTCTCTCGGGCTAAACCCCTCGGGAAAAAAAACACCCCTCGGGTCAACAAATATGATGATCACCTTAAATGCAGGCATTAATTGTATACTAATATAGAGGGCAATATCAGATATACAGACTGCCTTCGGGTCATGGTACAGACCATGAAATATATATTTCCCTCTCCTGCGTATAGGGCAATATCATTTTCAATGGTCCGTACCACGACTCTAGGGCAGTCTGTATATCCTGATGTTGCCCTTCTTATCAGTAACTATTATATAAATATATATTTTATGATTATCATTGATTTGAAATAAGTGGGTGGTTTCGGAAAAGGATCATGCCATGTTATATTTAGGCCATCGTTTTTCATTAACACAAATGGAATAGTTTCACCTGGTTCTACGCAAGGTAATATTTGGTACGATAGTTGTGCTGGAGTTTGAATCCACCTCATTCACATATTCCATCAGAAATAAGGAAGCGTTATGGACTTGTAGAAATATGACCTATTGATAAAAATATTCATAGCTTAAAAATAGCTTAAATGTTACTAATTCAGGATAAACGAGCACGGGGGTGTTATCCAAGGCTCCTATCTTGGGTCAAAATCTGTATAAATGATATGTAAATTAACACGACCTAACGGGGATTTCAACGAAGACACCGTTGCATATTAATATTATTGAATGTTATTTTAAACTAACCTTTTCAAATTGCAGGATAGAGAATTGCCTGCTAGAATTGTAGGTCAGCTTCACACTGGTGTGTATATTATCAAGATATGACATATATACATAGATAATTTTTGGCATACATAATGTAAAAATCTAAACACACATACCCTATGTAAGCTTTATCTTCACACGAAAATGAACGGATGGGAAAATATAAGCAACGCTCAATTTGTTTGCGCCTCATCGATATTATATGTTCAATGGAGAAAAAAAAGCTAGTTGAAAACATATTTTTAATCAAGACATTTGCTGATTGTTAACTGTCGGTCTATTGACTGTCAGATTTATAACTGTCGAGCTACTGGGAATTATTTAGAAGTCAGAAAAAACATGGTGGCGAGTCTCATCTGACCTCGGAACAACCCATATAATTAGAAAGCAACATCAGTACAGCATGGAAGAAAACCAACAAAAGCGTCGATGACACAAACTCATACAAACAATTGGGAATGCCTATTTGTGTAAATAGACTATATTAGTAGACCTTACCTTTCATGGTTTGTGCAACTTGTATAATGGCGAATATTATTACTTAAGTACTTCCTTATTGTAGAATATCCCTGCGCGTCTAGAGTTACCTTTCTTATCATATTATCATATCTAGAAATAAAAATGATTGGAATATAAAAATATTCATATTATCAACGGTAGTTGATTGCATCGGAGCTTACATATAACTTTACAAATAGTTTATAAATGGATTTTAAATTTCTATGTCTTATTCTATACGTATGTAACATATAAAGAATTTATCTCAGCCTTTTAATGCTTTTTAATTTTTTTTTTTATTGTTTTCTATATATCTGTATTGCCTGTGATACAGATTAGCTTCCCGCAGCCACATTTGCATGTCTTTTCCAAGCTATGTCCTAGATTTCCATCGATATGTGTTATGGTATTTTTGTTCTCAATGATTTGAGGAGAGCAGTAGTTGTTCATTTAGTTGATATTAGTGAAATTATTGAACATCACACTCTAAGCTTTCTCTTGTTCCACACTATAATATTCACACCAACTGATTTGTCCTGGGTGACAATTCTGCGAAATATTTTATTATAACTAATATGAGAAGGCGCAGCCTTTAAAGAGGACGATGATATATTTGAAATTTAATAATGTTTAAAGGGATATTAAAGCTCGTTTTAGCCAATTTTTTTCAACTCGTGATGAAGGTTGTTTCTTTTCAATTTAATTGTAAAACCAATTAAAAAATACTTTGCACGCCCATATAATCCCTAATATCGTTAAAATATCACTTAAAAGGTTCGAAATTAATTTTTGTCCAGGAAGCAAAAATTCAATTATTGGAAAAGACCGCAAGATATGACAGAATTTTCAACGAATTAAGTCACTTTTACAAAGTTTCATTTATATAAAAACCGGGTTAATGTTTCATAAATATCATTTATTGAACCAATTGCAAGTTTTCATGAGATACAAAACTTACCAAAATGAGCTTTAATATCCCTTTAAAATAACTTTATTGAAAGTTAAATGAAATTTTGGAATAGTAAGGAAAGGAAAATTACGAACTTATTTTATTATATATTCAAAAATATATTAAAAAAGAACCGTATGTAAATATTGATCATTTTCATTAAAAGAAAACAAATCTCACAGAAGGACCTATAAGTGCTGATTTAAGAAATGCAGAAATTAAAAATTTCTGGATAAAGATCATACATTTAATTTGTTACTCTCACATGTGAAGACAAAGGAGTTTTCATATGTGTTCACATGCACGTGTTTTGAACTATTCCTGTCAATAAACATTAAAATTGAATGGCATTTCTATTAACTGTGTTATGAATGCTATTTATTCATTATTTAATGAAATTATACTGATTATCATATTTATTCTATTTACAAAAATATCCTATATTAGTCCTATTTTAGATAAAATATCCTAATTGTCCTATAAGTCAATATGAGTATTATACTGCTTCTTGCACCTATTGTGACGTTTGTCCTGACAGCATACTGTTTATTATGTTTCGATAAAGTTCACCAGTTCCGTATTGTTAATGTGTAACCTCGGAATGGTCGGGGAATACCTAGACCGGGAACGAGGGAGACTCCTGCTTCGTTGATGGTTTGAAAGAAAAAAAATTAGAACCGCACTTTTATTATACGGATAAAATGCAATGTAAAGTACAATGCAAAACAAACAAAAATTACAAAATACATAATCTCCATAATTCAGTTTGAGAATAAATCACAGTAGCATTTAAAATAGAAATGCATAGTAATTAGATATTATTCTAAAGTGTTCAAATATTTATCCTGTATTTAAAATTTCTGATTATAAATAAACTTTTAGCAATTATATGAAGTAAATCTGAAATACAATGTATCTTTTTCCATTCAATTCTTTAGATTTATCTGTCTTAAATTACAATTAACAGACAAAGTAACAAGTTCTTTTTTATCAATTATTTCTACTTATATACCAATAACAACATATATGCTAAAAACTATAGCATTTAATATTGAGGTAAATAAAATTATACATGAAAAATGAATTATCACTGCCCTCTACTTATCTTTTTGCTTTAACTTAAATGAAAAATAATTATTGAAAATAACTACAAAGAAAAAATATAGGTAATTGTCGAAACAGAATGTTAAAACTGTGTTAAACTATTTTCTCACCTTGACAGAAAAGAAATTGGAACCGCACTAGATTTTCCAACAATTCTCTCTTTTTTATATTAGGTATTGGGGTCAATAATTATACCCATGGTAAAGTTTATTAATTTACTAGGTCCACATGACCTAATTACTTTAATTCATTTATATTTTATCTCAACAATTATGATATAACATTTTCTTCTAGTCACTTCCTTCATCAAGAAAATTCGCTTAACTAATTTTATAATTTTATCCCAGTCAAAACAATTGTCTAATTATGCAATATTTTCCCTGAACTAATTTTTATTATTATATTGTGATCAAGATCTAATTTTATTATTATCGTATTGTGGTTAAGATCATTAGTAATTATTCTATATGTGATATTTATCTTTAACATTATAATTTTATAATACAAATTTAGTATTATATTTGCCCTTATTAAAATTGATGAAAATTAATACTCTGGTGAAATAAAAAGATTGTTCCACCAATCTTAGGTAGTACAGTAAATAAAATATATACAATGATAAATTCAACATACAAATGTATCATTAAAACACACAATAATAATGATAAATGCAACATGTCTTAAAAATACACAATAATAACAATTATGATATAAACAATTAATAAATATATACATATCTACAAGTCGACTTTTTTGTTGTTGAATTTAATGAGTTTAAGTTCTTCCGAGGCCGCTGCACCCCGACCCCTTTACAGACTAATTCTGATGCCATTTGTAGACCCCATCTAAGACTGTTGTCTAACTAATTCCTCTTTAAGCCCCAATTTTTGAGGAATAGTCCAAGCAAAAACCTATTCCACTTTTCGGACAGTTGTGACAAAAAGTATGCCCCATGCCAGACATGTGCCAGGCAGAAAAGCAAAAATAGGACCCCGATTGTCAGAACTTCACCGTGTATATATAGGAAGTTATCCCCCATGTAACAGTCGTTTTCATTTCGTCAATCGGCACATTTTAGCTGGAATATCACTGATGTGGCATTTAGCAGTAAACAATAGATGAATCAATCATTTCGTCATTGCTAGATGAAGAACGATTTTTTTTATATAACCTGGAAAACAATGAAATATCTTCTTCTACGCTTAAATGATACTTTCTCTATTTTTTTCATATTACGTTTGTCTTGTCTCTCCCCAAGAAATTGTTTCGTTAAAATAGGTTTTATTTCATTTTGTATTATTCCGTTTCGTTTCGTCTCGATTTTGTTTCTTTCGGTAAATTTCGTTTCGTTTCGTTTCTTTCCATTTTGCATGTTTCGTTTCGCATTTTACAGGTATCCGACAGATTATCTCGTTCTCCAAACATTGCTATGGAATGAAAATTGAATGATGACGTTTTTCATTTAATGACACTCTTTATGGACCACATGAGGTAGATTTGTTTGCTTCATCTCGTAATTATGAAATACCTAGATACTTTTCTTAACTGCCTAATTCAAGAGCGGAAGTTAATGATGCGTTTACGGCTTCATGGAAAAACCTAAATGTTTATTGCTTTACTCCTTTCAGCTTGTTAGGCAGAGTGATGCAGAACGTGAAATTGGAGGAAGTGGGTATGACTTTGATTGCACCCGTGTGACCAACTCAACATTGGTTTCCAGAGATTTTGAACAGCATAGTAGAGGACTCGTATTTGATACCGAAGCAAAGGATGCTCTTGTATAAACCCCAAAATCCGTCTCTTACACATCCGTTAGCGAAAATGAATTTAGCTGTTTTTCGGATATCGGGAAATTATTGCAAGGTTATGAACACTACTGACATTCTCATCTATTCATGGAGACCCTCAACGCGTCAGCAATATTGGACATATTTCAAAAAGTGGCTGTTGTTTTGTAGTCAAAGAAAAGTTGATCCATTTAAAGCAACTGAAATAGACGTGTTAAATTGTCTTACTCATCTGTATAAATATGGATTAGTTTATAATACATGTACTTTGAAAACTACCAGATGTATATTGTCTTCAGCTTTATCAATTGAAAAGCATGCAACTCTAGGAGAAGGGCCGTTGGTTAAGAGATTTATGAAAGGAGTGTATCAATCAAAACCAGCGTTGCCAAGATATCGTGAAATTTGGGATGTTGATTGTCAGCTAACATACCTAAAAACATTAACGCCTGTTAACACTTTGTTATCATATAAACTTCTGGTTTTGCTGTTGTTGTTAACTGGACAGAGAGTGCAAGCAGTTCACAAGTTAAATATTGGTGATATTAAGTTGACTGATGATAATGTTTAAATTGAAGTGTCTGAATTGATATAGACCTCTAAGCAGGGACGTCATGCCCTCCCTATTATTGTACCACTCCCTTGGTTTGGCATATTGCTTCGTTATTTGAAATTCCATGTTCTCTAAATAGTGACCTATTGACCTGCGTGTGCATCTCATGTTATATCTCAGCATACATTTGGTGAAACAAAATCTTAATCAAATTTCGGTTTTAATCAAGCCTCATTTAATTTGACAATTATATGAACAGAAAGAGCTGAGAAGTAAATTAGTTTCGCTAATATTTAAAAATAAAGTAATGCCAATAATGTAATGAACCAACCAATATATTCGGAAAACCTCTAATTGAAATACCGGAAGTGACAAGACAAATATATTTAAATAGCAGTCACCCACCATAATTCGAACTGTAAGGACGTACGTTGTACAACTGTCATCCTTGACGACAGTTCACCGGTGACCAAAGACATAGAATATATTATCCAGGTATAAGCACACACATTATTTATTACAGTGTTGTCAGAAGTCGGCACGGTCCTACTGATTTTCCAGAATTTGAAACTGATTTTGATTGACAGATCTTCGCGCCAATTTTCATTTTTTTTCAGGAAAGAATTTGTTTTCTTTCTTCCCGCGAAGATATATGGCGCGTTGTTGCATTTAATGGCGTGTTGATCTATTTCAGGTTACATTTACACTATTTATTTTCCAGATTGTCCATTATTTCTGGATTTATTTTCTTTATCGACCCCCTCCCCTTTTGATATATATTATGCCCCCCCTGTTCTTTCTGCAGCTCTGTGCGTCAGATCTTCTGATGTCATTGTTATGGTTGGAATATTATTTATTTGTATTTTGATTTGTTATTATGGACACGATTTGTGATATTTTTCACAAACTTGTCATTGTGTTCACAGATTTACTTATTATTGTGTGAACATTTTTCATTAATTACTTATAAATTAAAAGTGTTGTATATAGTATAGAATGGTGTATATCCTGAACTAGGATATCTTTGCCATTTTGTGATTTTTTTCAATTACAATTGTATATATAGTTGTTTTTGTTATATTTGTTTTTCTCCCATAAATTTTTATCACATATATTTTTGTGATAGTTGTGTGCGACAGATCTTCTGATGTCACGGCTGTATCTAGAATCAATTTTGTGAGCAACATTGTTTTGCTTGTATGTACTGATTGATATTTTTTTCCCACATTCCTTTTTGAGTGACAATTGTACAAGAATTGTCGGTGTATATAATTTTTGATTGTTTTATAATCGTTGATTGTTGGTTTTTATTTTTTCAAAAAGCAAAATCAATATAATTCAGAATGACAACACCAATTAATATCAACAATGCATCCTTAGATGAATTGAAGGGAATTACTGGAATCAGTGATAAAAGAGCACAGAAAATTATCAAGAAAAGAGAAGAGAAATGATATCCACTTACATTTGAAGACTTGAAAT
The DNA here is from genome assembly GCA_002080005.1 of Gigantidas platifrons. NCBI lineage: Eukaryota > Metazoa > Mollusca > Bivalvia > Mytilida > Modiolidae > Gigantidas > Gigantidas platifrons. The sequence goes on from MJUT01051430.1 coordinate 138,149, forward strand.
TGATGCCTGATATACCAAACACCATGGGGGATCCACTGATATAGTCTAGAGAAATCACATTAGAACAAGAGTAGAAGGAATATGTAGCTGAGAAAGGCAAAGAGCCATAATCCAAGTCAAGCGAACAAGAAGGATGCATACACTAGAACAGATTTAGAGAGATTACAGAAACAGAATGCCTTAATGCAGTCTGAATTTGAGCAAAAATTAAACGAAATGATTATTGATTTCAAGGTCAAGATTGAGAACCATATACATGAATTTGAAAACTTACAAGAAGCAACCGAGAAAAGACACAGACAAGAAATACAGAGATTGTTAAAAGACATAAATGAGAAAGAAGAAAAAATTATCAAACAGATAGATGATCGTGAGGAAAAAATTAGAATGTTAGAAGATACATCGACATCAAGACTTGATGATAAACCATTCTTAAAAAACAATTCTTAGCATGGACCAACGAAAAATGACATTGGATGATAAATTAGTTAAGAACAATGTTAAGTTATCAGGATATGGACAAAATAGACCAAGTGGTCCAACACCTCCTAAGATGGGAACCTTTACTGGAAAGGAAGACTGGCGTCCTTATTTCCTGCAATTCTGCCATATTGCAAATAAATATGAATGGTCTGACCAAGATCGGTTAGATAACATTAGAGATCGTGCATTAAAATTCTTTACAACAAGACCAACATTTGTACAAAATAATTACAAACTAACATGAAAGAAAATGGAGGAGATGTTTGGATGCAAGTTCTTGCAGTTGATGGGTTTCCGGGTACATCGGACGACGTCATACAAGTAGTGGCTACTGATGCCTTCCTCAAAGGATGTTACGATATGCGGGAAGCATTGACCGCCATGGACAAGTACCTAGAAAATCTACATAGGGCTGTACAGTTTGTGAAGTCTACTATGACTAATCAGAGAGAGATTTTGGGAATTAAGAAAACAGATGTAAAGAGAGTGACCTTCCAAGAGACAGGCGATTGTGATTATGATGATTACCATCAAGCATCCGCATATTTGAGAGTAGTACAAATAAAGAATACAGATTCAACCATGGGTAAGTTTGAAGCTAGATTACAGAAGACAGAGGAAAACTTAAAGGAGACAAAGGCAAATGTCAAACAGATATTGGACATTTTAACAAGAAACAATACAGTCAATAGGGCGAGATCACCTCAAAGGCAAAATAGTTCGGTGAGAGATGGTAGGTGTTACAACTGTGATAAAGAAGGGCACTTCAGTTCCAGTTGTACTAAACCAAGAAGACCGAGATCACCACAACGGATTGGATCAATGACAAAGTCTCCAAATCCAGACTCAGAGAAGTTTAATTTAAACTTACAGGGACTGAAGAAGTAGGCCGCCCTTCAGTCCATCTGATTCATACCGGTAGGCCAACTCCCATTATTCACGACGAATCAAGAGCCAAGGTCCACCTATACCAGACGAGTGTAGATAAAATAGACACCAAAACTCGATATATAAAAAAATGTATGTTAACAACAAAGAGATCCTTGGAGTTGTAGATACAGCAGCACAAGTGTATGTTATTAACTGTTTACTCTTTGAACAAATTGTTCCAAGACCTAAACTGCAAGGCCGATTTATATTGAAGGGAGCAGATAAATTTGCAGAATTTGAAGCCAAATTAGCTGAACAATCTAAGATCCAGATTGGCAGCACAATTATAAAGTGGAACATGGTTGTTGCTGACTTTACAGACCGTGTAATACTGGGAATAAATTTCCTGGAAAAGCATAGAGCTGTCATTGATTTGTCTGATTATTCCATAAGATTAAATGGGCAAATATTCCATCAGTGATGATCAATACAGCAGAGACCCAACATGTAAAAATATACAGAGTAAAAACAAGAAAGAGAATAGTTATACCACCGTATTAACCACAAGTTTCCTAAGACTATTAGAAAGGGATGTCAAATTGGAGTCGGAATACAAGTTTCTTCCTTGATTTACGAGGACTCCAACATTGACCCTATCTTCGAACTGAAGAAACTGAACCTAAGCGATCAGTTTCTATCCCATTCAACAAACTTTGCAGAGAAACTTCATGTACATGTGCAAAATTTATTTAAGCGATCTTGCCAACACTTAACACCCCCACAGAGTAGACAACTTGCAAAACTTCTATACGAATTTGAAGACATTTTTGCTACAGACGATTTAGATATTGGTATATTCAATGGTGAAATTGAACACAAGATCGACACTGGTGATTCAAACCCAATTCGAAAGAAAATGAGAAGAACACCACTTGGATTTGAAAAGGAAGAAGAAGAACATTTACAGCACCTTCTAGAAAAAGGAAAAATCGAGCCATCATCTTCAGAATGGGTTTCACCTCCAGTACTTATACGGAAAAAAGACGGCAAACTGAGATATTGCACAGATTTCTGAAAACTAAATAATGTCACAGTCAAGGATGTCTATCCGATTCCTAACATAGAAACATGTTTATATAACTTAGGAGGAGTCGTATTTATGTCCACATTAGATATGGCCTCAGGCTGTTATCAAGTGAAGTTAGACGAACATGACAAACACAAGACTGCCCTTTGTCACAAAATATGGCCTTTATCAATACACAAAACTTCCGTTTGGTCTCTGCAACAGCTCCGCGACTTTTAGTCGAGTGATGCAACTTGTGCTACAGGGACCTACATGGAAGGAGTGTCTAGCCTATTTGGATGATGTGGTGGTACTGGGAAGAAATTTTGAAGATCGAATAGAAAACCTGCGAAGAGTGTTTCTCAGGTTCCAAAAATACAACCTGAACCTGAAACCTAGTAAGTGTCAATTGATGCAGACTGAAGTCAAGTTCCAAGGAAAAATTGTCAGAAGAAATATAATTTCTGTGAACCCAGACAGCATAGATGCAGTGAAGAAGTGGCCAAGACCATAAAATAAGAAGGAAGTTGAATCATTTATTGGTTTCACCAACTACCATCGTGACCATATTAAGAGGTTCTCAGAATTACATGAACCATTACACCGGTTGACAGGCACAAAGAATGAATTTGAGTGGAAAGAATCTTTACTGCATTATGTGGTGCTTAACTATCCAACAACAGATGACGTTTTTGTCTTAGACACAGATACTTCACAAAATACGATAGGAGCTGAATTAAGCCAGATCCAGGATGATGTCGAGAGAACCATGGGTAATGCAAGTAAAGTATTATGGTCTACACAAAGGACATACTGTACTACCAGGAAATAACTTTTGGCAATTGTATGCTTTACTAGGCATTATCGGCATGATCCTTTAGGGTGTCAATTTGTAATCAGGACAGACCATAACAGTTTGATGTGGCTTTTGAATTTCAAAAACATCGAAGGACAACTATCCAGATGCATTGAAGAGTTGACACAATACAACATGATTATCCAACATACTGTAGCGGGTTAGCTGGTGAAATAAATAAACCACAAGTTCTATACTATCCCTTGATCGAATCCTCAAATATACCAAGATATAACTGATATAAAAAATATTGACAAAGTGATTCTATGTGTCGCTATACATGTACTGGTAAAACAATACTATGTCCCACGTACAGTACTAACTTTTAGTATCGGGTCATTTAAGCTTCACTAAGGCGAACGTAAAACATGGCAAAATTGATGGAAAATATGTTCAGTTATAAATAGTTTATTTTTATACTATATTTGATAATCCACTAGTCATCAATACAACAATTATCCGGATCCTGAGACCTTACAAAATATGTGGATAATTATAAATTAAAATATATGTCTCCAGATACACTTTTTATACACAAACATGAATTGATGTCTCAATAGTATGTTTTAAGGTGTTTATGTAGTCTTGTGTTTTGTAATTATATATCTTTTTAAGCACAATTCAGACCTTGTTTTTAGTTCTTAAAATGGTTCTGCCTTTCAATGAGTAAAATATATTACAATTGAAAGTGTTTACTGACTAAACACTAATACAGCGATTATGCAATATGTGTTTAACAGTTAATCATATACTGCTGATCTCAAAATTTACTCAGAGCAAACTGATACTCTATTAATTAATACTCTAACAAACCTTATATAGCATTATGAAGTGTTTAAGGATTAAACACTATAATTTCAAGTTCCTTAATGATATTATCTATTTAAATTTGAACAAGACAGGTACTAACAACCTCGCTAGTAATGTATGTCTTGAATTTCTAAAGAATTGAATATGTTACATAGTTTAACAAGACAGGTACTAGCAACCTCGCTAGTATTGTATATCTTGAATTATTACAAGTTTATATCTATTTAAATTTGGACAAGACAGGTACTAACAACCTCGCTAGTAATGTATGTCTTGAATTTCTAAAGAATTTGAATTTTACATAGTTTAACAAGACATGTACCAACAACCTCGCTAGTAATGTATGTCTTGAATTATTAAAAGACAAAAGCTTAAATCTATTTGAATTTGGACAAGACAAGTACTAACAACCTTGCTAGTAATGTATGTCTTGAATTTCTAAAGAATTGGAATTTTACATAGTTTAACAAGACATGTACCAACAACCTCGCTAGTAATGTAAGTCTTGAATTATTAAAAGACAAAAGCTTAAATCTATTTGAATTTGGACAAGACATGTACCAACAACATCGCTAGTAATGTATGTCTTGAATTATTAAAATACAAAGGTTTATATCTATTTGAATTTGGACAAGACAAGTACTACCAACTTCGCTAGTAATGTATGTCTTGAATTTCTAAAGAATTGGTATTTTACATATAGTTTAACAAGACATGTATTACATGTAGCAACTTCGCTAGTAATGTATGTCTTGAATTATTATAAGTTTATATCTATTTAAATTTGGACAAGACAAGTACTAACAGCCTCGCTAGTAATGTATGTCTTTAATTGCTAAAGAATTGAATATGTTACATAGTCTAACAAGACATGTACTAACAACCTCACTAGTAATGTATGTCTTGAATTATTACAAGACAAAAGTTTATATCTATTTAAATTTGGACAAGACAAGTACTAACAACCTCGCTAGTAATGTATGTCTTGAATTTCTAAAGAATTGGTATTTTACATAGTTTAACAAGACATGTACCAACAACCTCGCTAATAATGTATGTCTTGAATTATTAAAGGACAAACGTGTATATCTATTTGAATTTGGACAAGACATGTACTACCAACCTCGCTAGTAATGTATTTCTAAAGCATTGGTCTTTTACATATAGTTTTAACAAGACATGTACTACATGTAGGAACCTCGCTAGTAATGTATGGCTGGAATTATTACAAGTTTATATCTATTTAAATTTGGACAAGACAAGTACTAACAGCCTCTCTAGTAATGTATGTCTTTAATTGCTAAAGAATTGAATATGTTACATAGTCTAACAACACATGTACTAACAACCTCACTAGTAATGTATGTCTTGAATTATTAGAAGACAAAAGTTTATATCTATTTAAATTTGGACAAGACAAGTACTAACAGCCTCGCTAGTAATGTATGTTTTGAATTGCTAAAGAATTGAATTTGTTACATAGTCTAACAAGACATGTACTAACAACCTCACTAGTAATGTATGTCTTGAATTGCTAAAGAATTGAATATGTTACATAGTTTAACAAGACATGTACTAACAGCCTCGCTAGTAATGTATTTCTTGAATTGCTAAAGAATTGAATATGTTACATAGTTTAACAAGACAGGTACTAACAACCTCACTAGTAATGTATGTCTTGAATTATTACAAGTTTATATTTATTTAAATTTGAACAAGACTGGTACTAACAACCTCGCTAAAATAATGTAATGTATGTCTTGAATTTCTAAAGAATTGATATTTTACATATACCGGTAGTTTAACAAGACAGGTACTAATAACCTCGCTAGTAATGTATGTCTTGAATTATTAAAAGACAAACGTTTAAATATATTTGAATTTGGACAAGACAGGTACTAATAACCTCGCTAGTAATGTATGTCTTGAATTTCTAAAGAATTGGAATTTTACATAGCTTAACAAGAAATATACTAACAACCTCGCTAGTAATGTATGTCTTGCATTTCTAAAGAATTGGAATTTTACATTGTTTAGCAAGACATGTATTAACAACCTCGCTAGTAATGTATGTCTTGAATTATTAAAAGACAAACGTTTATATCTATTTGAATTAGGACAGGACAAGTACTACCAACCTCGCTAGTAATGTATTTCTTGAATTTCTAAATAGTGACTTTCATATTTGTGCATAGCTGGAGATCAGTAACAAAATGATTACTCATAACCAATATAATTTCAATACCTCATATAGACAAAATTCTGGCTAAAATATTAATCTAAACCACCTAATTTATTAACTGAATTGGTTTTTCAATGCAAAACAAAAATTAAACTAACTTGGTCAAGTCTGAACATTTCAAAAAAATAACAAAGAACTTGAACATTTCGATTTTCACAAAAATTTAATAATGAATTATTAAAAAAAAAAAGTATTTAAACCTTAAATTTACTACTATCAGTCAAGAAAATATCTTACTTTAAAACTTCCAGAAAATTTATAACAGAATCCTGCTTTTAAAAATAAATTAAGGTGACGTCTGCTTTCGAAAATAAACGAATGTGAAGTTACGTCAGTTTCAGCGCTACGTCGCTATTTATAGTTGCACTAAAATTTCTGTGCAGTGCACCAAAAATCTGGTGCAGGCTGGCGCATTGAATATAAATTTATTAATCGATCAAAACAACGTATCGAAAAATATTTGACCAATCAAAATAAGTGCACCTAAAATCTGGTGCAGGCTTGCGCATGAAAGCCTAATTCAATAAGCAATAATCAATCACGTATCTAATAATCTCGAACCAATCATAAAAATCGATACATCAAATATTCAAAAGCGAATTAAAACAATATATCATCAATTATAATAAAAACAAATAATTATGTCAATTTTACATACATATAAAATTGATCAAAACAAATTTCATCTGTAGCAAATTGTGTAATATAACCTCTAAGTTCATATGTCAATAATGACCGACGACGAGAGAGTGGAAGTGTTAGCCATCACAGAGATTGAAAAATTACCACGTTTAACTAAAGACTTTCGACCTCAGAATATGATTCTAGGAACAAATATGACCAAAGGAAATAATAGATATGTGTAAGTTAATATGTCCCGTAAGAAATGACAAATTTTATGAGACATGTGTTGATCTCTGTATCGCTACAAGAAGGGGACATCTCAAATACAAAATAACCATAATATTGTCAACACCATGTGCTAATTATTATCAACAGTAAACTTCATCACTTAATTCATTCTGCATACGAATGAAACATTATTTCTGATCACTATACAGAAATGAATATCAATAATTGCGTTTTCTTACACATACATATACAAAATAAAAATTCTACCCCCCTCCCCCCAAATTGGGCTCAAATGACAGATCTCACAATACATCAGGTAAGAAACACGTTAGCGCAGACGACCTGTCCCGTATTCCTGATGAGCTAGAAACCTGCAAAGATTACGAACCAGGTGTAGAGTTGTGTGACCTACCTTGTGGAAGATGTAAATTTTGCTTTCGGGCTAGGCAACAATGGGAAACATTTGAGAAAAATGTCGATATTGTTGTTCCACTTACAATCAGAAGAATAACAGATAAAAAAATTAACAGTAGATAATGGGTACCAACTTATACTTCAAAAGATTTACCGGAAGAATAACTGAAAGACCCATATATCATTACGCTTCTCAACTGGGTAAGAACTGTTCATGAGCCTAACAAAGTAAAGTTACAACTAAGAAGTAAGGCAGTGAGATATTTTTGGACAATGAAATGCCAACTTATTCTTAAGAATGATATACTATTATATAGGTGGGAAGGTCCGATTTGTCCAAGGTTATTATTCATAGCACCAAGACAGATGCAAGAAAAGTACATGCACGATTGTCATCATTCCAGGGCTGCTGGCCACTTCGGAAAATATAAGACTCTCGAAAAGTTACGACAATCTGTTATATGGTACACTATGACACGAGATAGCAAGTTGCGTATGCAAACTTGTGCTGTGTGCAATAAACAGAAGAAACCAACTAGGAGTGCCAAAGCAAAACTTGAACAATACATGTATCACACTGGTTTCCCAATGGAAAGGATCCACACTGATATTCCAGGTCCGTTGCCGGTTTCCAAAAAAGGCAGCAAGTACTTATTGATGATTGTTGAGCAATTTGCCAAATGGCTGGAATGCTTTCCAATTGGAAACCAGACAGCTGAAGTAGTTTTCAAGGTATTGGTAGATAACGTCTTCCCCAGATTAGGATGCCCAATAAAATTGCATAACGACCGACGGAAGAACATGTATGGTAACCTTGTCAGACAACTTTGTGACTTGTTACATATGGCTAAGACAAGAACTACACCTTACCATCCCTCGTCCATTGGACAGGTGGAGCTGTATAATAGGACGATCTTACAAACTATTAGGTGTTTCCTAAATAGTACACAACAGAATTGGGACTTATGGTTAGAACAACTTGTTGGTGCAATCAGAGGAACACCTAATATACAAACAGGAATTTCACTGAATATGATGATGTTCGGGAGAGATGTTTTCCAACCATTTGATGTCACCCTTGGCATACTAAAGATTGATCCACCAAAGAAAGAAGTGTCGCTGTGCATAACGGAATTAGTGGACAACCTTGGGAAAATTCACGATACAACAAGAGAGAATCTTAAAGGTAAACAAGAACGGCAAAAGGGTTTGCATGATTTAAAAAATTACCAAACCTTATAGACTGTTCGAGATGTAGCGTACAAACGAAATGAAGCTACAAAGGTAGGACAATAAACGAGGCTTCAATCACCATGGAAAGGTCCATATCTCATAACAGCAGTTAAATCGCCAGTGCTATGTCGGATAAAAGGCAGAAAATCCGAGTCTTGGATACACCATGACAGATTAAAGCTTTGCGCAGACAGATAACTTCCTATCTGGTTAAATCGTCAACAGAATGAGCTGATGGGTGAAACAGTAGCGAATGAAGAGTTTGATTTTATAGGACTATTTGAGGAAGATGATGCTGCTATGAGTGCAACAGATCCTCTGATGTCTCATGCAGTCAGTGATCAAGATAATACTAGCGCGTCAAATGTTCTGCTGGGGCTAACAGACAATGGTCAAGGTTCCGCGAGTGCGTCAGATCTTTTGGTGTGTCGAGAGGTCGTTGACAACAATGAATTACCAGAGAAATTAAATATCATTGATATGAAGATCATCAAAGATGTAAACGAATTACACGACAAAACCATTAACTTGAATGTGACATTTCTGCATAGTGTAAACGATAACCATACAGAAGAAGCTGGACGAACTTTGCTTCACTCACGAGAGCAAAGACGAGAGAGAAGAAGACCGGTATATCTCAATGAGTTTGTGGAATAGGGTACACATTGTTCAATATATGAATATATGTTTTTATTCATGTATTTGCATTCTATTAGTACTGTTTCTTAAATGTTTTGTGTTTTCTTATTTAATAATGAACATATATCGTAAAAGTTCTACTTTAATTTTTTGTACATATATTTAATCAATGTTTGAGTGTTAAAATGTTTATCTGTGTATATATTATACAGAATGGAGGAAGATATTTTTGTTCCAGACTATGAGCTCGATGAAGATGACCTTCCGAAGACTGATTTGAATTATATTCGAGCTAGAACAAATAGACACAACAAAGGAAGAAGGCGTCCATCATGTCCTGGACGATTGGCCAATGTCAGAAGGCACGTTTTAAGGAATCATCTTCCTTGGTATATTTCTCCAGCGACAGCTTGTTGGGAATGCAGGTTGGAATATAGTCATACCCCCATGTTAGACACCACCTGAAGGAGTTCCACAACGCTTCTACAGAGGGACGGAAATTTGATTCTTGCAGACATCACTTTGGGTTGAACTGATAAATGGCTTACTAGAAGCTTTACGTGCGGAACATAAATAGTCATCCATGCTGGGTTTATGTAGATTTGCTGAGGAACAGATCAAATTTGAGAAGAACTATGAGCCAGTATTTCAAGAAAATGATTTGCTTTGGGTATGTGTCGTCAAGCAACTTAACCATTATACAGCCGACAGTTCCAGTATTAGAGTGCAAACGCCATTTTATGTGTACACATTACTATACACTCCGACAAAAGTTAAGTACCACCCTATATTTTTATCGATATATTTTGTTTACATCAATACTGTTAAACCAATAAAATATATATCACCATTTTTCTTACACTTCTTAACAGACTACACCAAGGGCTCTACAATTACAGTCGTTGGAAAAACGTAAAACCAGTTTGTCTTTGATGGAAGTTTTTAACATTGCATTAAAATGCAGATTCTTCAGATTTTAAGAACTTTTCAATGCATCTATTGTGCGTATGTGTAAGGCATGCAAATCAATAACGAGTATATCCACCGCGTTTATTGTGAAGTTCTGTAACACGCCTCGTCATGCTTCGCACAAGACGCCTAAGCCGTTCTTGGGGGAACTGTTGCCACTCCTGTAAGATAGCAGTTCTTAATTCGTCAATATTTTGACATTTTGGATTACGTTGGTTAATTTTTCGGCCAATAAAGTCCCATACATGCTCTAGAGGGTTCATGTCTGGCGACATCGCTGGCCATGGAATTGTCTGTAAAAATAAATGCACAATTTGGGCTATATGTGGCATAGCGTTGTCGTCCATGAACATTGGCATGTCCGCCAACGCATGATTGTCGAAATGGGGGACTATGCGTTGAGCGAGCACATTGTCACGGTATTTGTTTGGCCTGTCAGATTACCATCAAGAACGTACAAGTCTGACTTACAGTCAAAGGAAAGACAACCCCACCCCCAAAAGCAGTTATGCCCAAAATGTGGTTGTCCTGAAATGAAGTGTTTCGTTGGCGTCAAACCCTTGCACGACCGTCGGTAGGGCGTAGCAAAAAACGACTTTCATCAGACCAGTGGATCCGTCTCCATGTGTGAATAGTCCACCCCAAATGATCATGTAACTAGTCAAATCGAGCATGGCGATGACGTAATGTCAACTGTTGACGTTTCATGGGTCGTCGCGCTCGCATTCCCTGATGCTGGAGGCGTCTGCTTACAGTGCGTGTGCTAATGTGGCCTCCAAACAAACGCTAAATTACCACGAAGTGCACCAGCTGTGCTGAACGAACGTTCCCGCGCCAGTCTGGATATGAGCCGGTCCTCTCTCGGCGTCGTTTTGCGAGGTTTACCTGAACGTGGAAGGTCAGTAACATTCCCCGTTTGATGAAAACGCTGCATCGGTCGTACAATGATGGAATGGTTAACGCTGAAGTGGTCTGTCACCCTTCAATGGCTAAAACCACCAGCAGCTTGCCACCTTTCTGGAATAGTTAATTTTCGCCGCACCATACCAAACCAATAGAAAATGAAACTTAAAACTCTACACCAAAAAATCAGCTTTCGTTCGCAAACACAAATGTTGAAAAGTACTCGTGGCATATACACATAAATCAAAATCGATCAATAACCTGTTCCACACGTAAGTATGTGTTTACAGGTAACGAAAACAGCAAACCGATTTGAAATAAGTTCATTATTAGAAAATATATTATTGAAACAAGTCAGGTGGTGCTTAATTTTGTCAGACTGTATATATTGGAAGATACTGTCCCAACTGATTTTCCTTTCAGAAAACAAAGAAAACCTGGTATCCGTTGAGCAACCAAAATCTCTTCTTGATGTTAATATCTTCTCTGTTCAGAACCTCTTTAAAATGTTCATTCCACCTTAACATTCGTTCTCTTTCAGTTATTAACAATTTACCATCCTTTGATTTTACTGGCTTCTCTCCACTGTTTCTTTTTCCTGACAACTGTTTTGTAATCTTATACACCTGACTAATTTCTCTCCTCTTGGCAGACTCTTCTGCTTCATTAGCTAGGTTTTCCACAAAGAGCTTCTTATCCTGTTTGGCTTTTCTTTTTACTTCTTTATCTTTTTCAGAATATTCACTTTGTATTTGGGCTTTAATTCTTTCTGATTTTGCGTTGTGTAAATTTCCTTTTAATGTTTTCCTTTCTTGAATGGTATTCCATGTATCATCCGTTATGCACTGTTTTCTGGTTTTGTTCATGTACCCTAGTACCATTTTAGATGTTTCATTATAGGCTGTATGTATATCTTGCCATGTTTCCTCCATTTTATTATTATCATTTTCATCATCTTCTGGTGTGAGTATCGAAAATCTGTTTCTTAGTTATATTTGGAATTTCTTTCTTATGGTGTTATTCTTTATTTTACTGACATCATATTGTTTACTGTTCATTTTTGTTTTCGGTGTAGATCTTAATTTCAACAATAGCTTTGCAGTCAACAAATGGTGGTCACTTCCACAATCCGCCCCTCTACGTACTCTTACATCTATCAGGGAGTGTCAAAGGCATTTATTCATTGCAAATAAAACCTCTGACAAGGCAAGGTAATGAAGACAAAATAAGATATTTCTATATAAACGGTGGCACATCTCGGTCATCTAGTAACTATGGCATTAATTAGTGGGAAATTCAGACAACATTGATTGAAAACCAACTCTTTATTGGTCCTCCCACAGGCGCTTGTGATATGAAATCACCCCTCCCTTTTTTATTTACCTTTCTATTTACACATTTATTTTCAATAACATTCTGTATTATTTACTGTTTTTTTTTACTTTATTAAACATGTGTATATTCATACAAGCGTGTGGCAATACCATCTTAAATGTGTCTTCTATTGTTTTTATCCAAACAGCAGTAGAGAGGGCCTACACATGCAAGATTCTACGGTAAAGTTGTTGTCAGATATTTGAGCAGATAAACAATAAAAATTAATTTGTGAAGAAGGGAGAGGTCTTTCAAAGCACATCTGTGAAATATGTATTTAAGGAAAATTGTTACTATGCTGATTATCAAAAATAAATAAAAATGAAAACGACGATTGTATTACATCATATACATGACGTTTGCTGTGACGTAACTTATCCGGAATATTTACACTTCCGCAATCGATATTACAAAAACCTTACGTCCTTAAAGTGTTTTTTAAATAATCGTTTCTTAGCATTTGCTTATTAAATTTCAAAACATGCAATAGAACTACGGCATCCCGAAGACTGTTCTTGGAAAAATTTGAACAGTCAACAAACTTGATCATTAAATACGATATAATTTCATTTGGCAAAGAATACAGGGATTGAACTTAGCAAGAAAAATCCCATAGAAATCGGAAAAGGGGGTTTTCTGGCATATTTGACCTTTCAATCTATTCTCACATTTAATCAAATGATATTCAACACTTTGCATTTTTCTTGAAGAATGGGATAACCCCAATCCGCCGATTCCTTCATTACTTGTATTGAACATTGGCATACCGTTGTTCTGTTCGGTTTTAGTGGTCACGATGCCATTTTCCCTTTAATGTGATGACATGACCTCTGGTTTAAACATATTTATTTGTCATAAACAAGACAAATGGATCAGGCGCAAATTATACAATTTAGGTTGCCGTCTCCGTCTCCGTTACATGACCTCTGTGATTCCTATTATTTTTTTTTTCATTTTGAGTAGATCAATCATAATTTTATTGGTCTATGGCTTAAATGAGTGCAATTTATGCATTATTGCGTGTATTGAACCAAAAAGTGAAAACGCGTTTTGTTTATGGATTTTCAATTTATGAACTGCCTTAACATGACTGCGTGACGACAGATGGCAATACTAGATTCGGAAGCTTCCAGTAGATGTACGTATTTATTTCTGATTGAAAGGGGGTATTTTGGCTTTAATACACTTGAGAGTGTTATAATTAATTTTATATATTATATTAAATAATATGAAATATCTAGCATATATGATTATCCTGTTTTGAGATAATCGCGTGCAAAACAGTTGCAATTGGAGAAAAGGGGATGCCCCGTGATACGACCTTGGTATTAAAAATCGGATTTTAAAAAGTCCTGTCAATTTATTTCCCAGTAAAGAATATACATATAGACATCATTGCACCACATTTTACATACTTTTACCGTCGGATTTATTAAATATTTAAAATTATGTTTTTCATGGATGGCACCCATAACTAGAGGCTCAGATGAGCCTGTATCGCTCACCTGACATAACTAAGTCCTCTTAAGAATGTCTGCATGCCGAATACATCTAAGTTACTATTCAAATCCCATAGGGTTCTATGTTAAAACTATGTCTGCTCATGGCAGCCATCTTGGATGGAGGTCGTGGTCACCGGACACAATTTTAAAAGTATACTACCCAAGGACCATCCATGCCATGTTTGCTTTAAATTGACTGACTGGTTTCAGAGGAGAAGACTTTTAAGCAATTTTCCCATAGGATCCATTGTTAAAACTATGTCCGCTGACGGCGGTAGTTTTTGATGGAGGTTGGGTTCACAGGAACAAATTTTGAAAGTTGACCACCTAAGGACCATTCATGCCATGCTTGCTTTAAATTGACTTGCTGGTTTCAGAGGAGAAGACTTTTAAACATTTGTTTCATAGGGTTCTATGTTAAAACTAAGTCGAGTCATGGCGGCCATCTTGAATTTCCTATCAGCAAACGATTCACAAGTTTAGTACAAGACCATCCAATGATCTTTCCTGTAAAGTCACAATTAAATTGGCTTAGTGGTTTCTAACAAGAAGATTTTTAAAATTTCGACCAATCAGAACACATTATGGGCCCTGGTAGCCATGTTGGATCTGTGATCAGCACCAAAAACAAAAATATTGTATATGACCATCTAATGAACATTTCTGCCAAGTTTGGTTCAAATCTCTTGCGTGGTTTCAGAAAAAAATATGAAAATGTGAAATTCCCATAGGGTCCAATGTTAAACTAAGTCGAGTCATGGCGGCCATCCTGAATTTCCCATCAGCAAACAATTCAATGGTTTAGTCAGGATCACCCAATGATCATTCCTGCAAAGTCACAATTCAATTGGCTTAGTGGTTTCTGACAAGAAGATTTTCAAGATGTCAACCAATCAGAACACATTATTGGTCCTGGCACCCATATTGACTTTCCGATCTACACCAAAAGCACACAACTGGTAGAAGACCATCCAATGCACATTTATGGCAAGTTTGGTTGAAATCAGTAGAGCGATTTAAGGGGAAGAAGAATTAAATGTGAAAAGCTAACGGACGGACAGACGCACGGACGCACGGACGGACGATGGACGCTTACACATGACAAGTGCTCACATGGCCTTTGGCCAGGTGAGCTAAAAATGAAATTGTCAAGGAAAGTTCATACACACTCATACTTTGCTGTTTCTTTATTTGTGAGATAAAAAAAAACTAGTTACAAATAGCAAAAAGTATTTGAATTCTTAATTTGGATAAAGTGGATGTCCAAATTAACAAATTACTGTATTTTTTTTTATTTGCAGGTCGGTTGGGGAGGATGGTTTGAGGTTGATTCTACATGATTAATTCATTACACACAAAAAAAAACCAGACAGCCACCCAGCTGTATTGTCAAATTCCTTCAAATTTTGTGCTAATAGTAGTAACATTCTGCAATGACCTGCTAAAATATAATACAAATTCAATAAAAAATTAGAATGTATAAAATGATATTAATGTAAACATATCTTTTTTACCCTCCTGACATTTTCGGGTCACCTAATAATAATGTGAAGATTCAGTGCGTGCAAACATGTTCACGGGACAATGAACATGTTGTTCATGAAACATACATCATACAGTTTCAATATCACTCCTAAAACACTAAAGTTATTTTCCAACTTGACACTTTCTTTTCAATATATTGATATTTTTCACAACAATATTTTTTGGTGACCTTTTTATTCTTATAAATCATCAGCAGGGATAAGTGATTTCCTGACAAATAAAGCAATTGTACTATAGTTTCATAATATCGAAGATAATAGTGTACATATTTGATATTTTTCTTATTTGACAAAATCTTGAAATTCAATGGAAAAAAGTTTATCACACAAAATGTGTTACACTCCTGGTATTTTTGGAAACATATTTTGAGGGCATTTTTTTTCTGGAAACAGATACATTAATGATATTTCGTGGGCACAAGCATATATTAATAACACACTGTTATTAGCAGCAATAGAATATAAAAAGACAAGGAGCACCGCTTCGGAAAGGTAAAAGGGAAAGAGGTAATTATTTTAAACTGTCCATATCCAATGTTAACAATTTGTCACATTCTGTGTTGCCATGAAGCTTGGAATTTAGGGGGGGGTTCAAACGCACAGGTGACCATATATTTGAGAAGACACTGATAATAGAGTTATATCCCATACCACAGACCTACACCCTTAAGCATGTCTTTATGCTTCAATGACAGCTATATGATAACAATTGATTCTAGTATTATTGATTCTGTCATTGTTTTACAGATGATCCCATTGTCGTTGGAGAGATTGGAGTTGGACTACGAGGGGCTTGGCATCCCATTAATTGGCTTTACTCTGCCACATCTTACACCTGTCCAAAGCAATGACTTGGATGTCCGACGTTATATATATCGTAACCCTTTCTATGTTCTATGAGGTGTGGTGAGGGGTGATTATTCGTTTTGTTGACATTGGTTGAATTATTCACAATTACTGTTTAAACGTTAATTTACAACTACAACTAATGGTGGAATTAGTGTCGATCAACTTAAATGTTGTGATCTCGAGGTGTACTCGATATAACATTATATGATAAACTTTGTCAGTAACTTGCGACAGAGCACTGGTGTTCTCTGGGTATTCCGGTTTCCTCCACGATATGACTGAAATGCTGTTGTAAATACCATACCCCTGACCCCGTTATAGTCATCAAGACAGTAATGTAGTATAAAAAAGTTTAAAGATACCAACGGTGAAATCAGATGGCTTAAAGCAAAGGACATACATTGTACAACACAATGTCAAAAGAAAAAGAACAAAAGGACAAGCATGTGGAACCCGTCGTGTCACTCTGGTTACAAGCCTGGTCATAAGTTATATAGAGAATAATACATGGTAAAATCCGTATCATATGCGTATCATCCCGAGATACCAATATCATCCAGAGGGCCTTTAGGCCCGAGGGATGATATTGGCCGAGGGTGATATGGCATATGATACGGATTTTGCCATGTTTTATACATTTTATCATATATTTCAACTGTAGAGTATGCAGTGTAGGGCTACGATAAAGGGTAGGTCTATGATAAAGGGTAGGCATCTGGCACTTTATCAAATATTCCAAACTACTGTATTTATCACTAAATATATGATAAATAGTCTTATTTGCTCTATTTTTAACTTTTTCGCTGGTAATATTTTGTACGTCTCATTTGATTGGATGGATACATTCCGTTTCTACATTTCAATGTATATTGTCATTACCAAAATTCACGACGAGCAATATTTAGGAGTGTATTGCTCAAGGTATATTTTGTTCGTAATTCCTGTTTATTTTTGTGAGAATTTTGAGAGTTTAATATATATTTCGTCCTTGACTTGTGGCGTATCATTATGTGGTGTTCATCAAAATGGTTTTACACGTGTTCATCGTTTCATTTTGAAATGGGATTTCAATGATAGATGCGACAGTTAAGTACCATGCCTGCTCCTTTTTATAATTCATAACTGCTAATGTCGTCTCCTTAAAATATAGTTAATTTAATTGCGCATATCCTGCATTGAAGCGATATATACACATCGTTGATAGGTCATTATGGTAAGTAAATCAATGAGATCATGCAAAAACATTTAGAAAGAACAGCATGTCAGTATACTATTTTATCTATAACATACTTTCAAAATAAGTTGGTAGTGCCTATACATGTACATATTAATTTATCTCTCAAATTAATATTAATAATTACGCATCTACCATTATTATACAACTTATGAAACACAATCATGTAATGATAATAGAACGCTGTGGTCGTGCATTCGTACTCAAAATCTACATTACGAACGGAGCACATTAATAATACATACTAAAGGTTTGATGAAGCCAAACGGTACTGAAACTGAGGAAGTCGATAAAGGATAAACAATACAATGGTAAAAGAAAAACAAAATTACAAATACTAGACCGAAACAGCAAGGAATGTCCAACTCCACTATTCAAAAAATCTATAATTGATGATCAGGTGTGTGATAAGCCTATTACATCTAGCATATTGACATTTTATCTGGACACATAAAAAACCTGATAATTATTTCGAAATAAGGTAAAAATAAAATATTGTTTGGATTGATAATAAAGATCAATTAGTAATATGTTAGAGAAATTAGTAATACAAATTACAGTACAAAAATAGTCACAAAAAAAGGTTCAACAATTATATAAATGTTGTAACATAATATGTATTATCACATATTTTATTGAAATTACGCCGAATTTGCATGTGTAATTAAAGCATAATTCGCGGCGTGTTATTTGCCCCAGGGCAATAACATTTTACCAGGACAATAACATGTGATAAATAGATTCATACATGGCATGTTTCATATTGCCCTTGTTATCAGCCCTCGACTGATATCGTCCTTCCGGCCGATTTCAAGGTCTCGGGCTGATAACAAGGGCAATATGAAAAATAGCATGTATTAATCTATAATTATCACTTATTTTATTGAAATAACGCCGAATTTGCATGTGTAATAAGAGCAGAATTTGCGGCGTGTTATTTGCCCCCTGGACAATAACGTTGTACGAGGGAAATAACATATTATATGCTCTCTTGTGAAGGGCAATAAGACGTTATCTACCCTGGCAAAATATGTGATGAACAGATTTATACATGGCCGTTTTCATATTGCCCTTGTTATCAGCCCTCGACCGATATCGTCCCTCGGGCTGAAGCGCTCTAGCCGATATCAAGGTCTCGGGCTGATAGCAAGGGAAATATGAAAAAAATATATTAATCTATAATTATCAGTTCAAATAACTAATTCCGGGGTTATTTCAACTTTACTGGACACATTTAGTATGAACAAAGTCATACACTACTTGCTCCAAACTTATTTATGTAATAGACAAATACCATCATAATACATGTATAGTAATATACTTGCAATTAGAGAAATAAGGTCATATCAATATGACGTGTTAATTCAGTACATACTTGTGTTGTTTAATTGCCCCCTTTTAATCTGTTGGAAGGATTTCTCCATACCTCATGTACGGTACTAGTAAGCAATGCAATGACAAAAGCATTCATCAGTATCATTTCATTATATGTAATATATGCTTTAATGGTATCTATTAAATGTTACTCCAGAAATACATCATGAAACTAAGTTATTAATATTTATTAACATGCATAGGCTAAATTATGTGTTCCTTGTTTCTACGATACAAATACCATACATATCAAATATACAAAATTTCCAACTGTGACAGACAATTATTGAATATACAAGTAATCCTCTTTAAGAACAAGTTATGCGTGTTGTGTAGGAAATGATATATAACATTTAATATTACGAAACATATGAGAAATAATAACAAAACAAATATTATTGAATGCACTATTAGAGAGAAATGCACACTTTACATTTTGGTAATCTAATAAATCAAGTCATTAAAATCACAGAGAGGAAACGTCGACTAATTAAGATTGGTTTATATCTAGATTTTCATATTATCATAGATTTCTTCCTTCTTCTTTAGCTTCTTCTTTTCTGAAACGGAAATGATATGTTTTAAACACAACATCAAAGTTCTAATAGTGACAACAATAATGTCAGTGTCTCAAACTCCTTTATATGATAGAAACTTTTAATATAGTTCATACCCAGTGAGAGGTATCAACGTTATTCCAGAAAAAAACGCGTCATGTTCAATAAATTTGATATCTACATTTGTATTATGTCATATCATAGTCCTGCCAAACCAAGAAAAATTGTGCATTCGTTCAGAATGTCATACATATGCGTAATATCTTATACAGTGTTCGGTGAATATATTTGATAAAATAAGGCAAATATAACCTGCATATGTTTATTTGGTGTTTGGATAATTTGATTTAGAGGTCCAAGATTAATAACTTATTATGTATGAATCCAAGTAACATCGAAATGTAATATTTATAATAAACGTGATGACAGTACTAATTACTAATTAATGTATAATAAAAATACTTATATAATTTTAGCAGGACTATAGATATGATATGTCATAAGATATATGGCCGAGATAATAACAATACCTTTTGGTTGTTTATTCAGATTATTGTAGGTGTGGTCAGTATTAGTGACTGGTAGACATTCCTCGTAGGTGTCAACACTACATTAAAATACATGGAAAACACATAGAATCAACTGATTAAATAAGACATCAAAATAATTAGATATTTATAAAAATACACTGATCATTAGTGTGTAGTAACAATATATAAAATAACTAAATAGGAACAATGCAACAAATTCATATGCTAGGGAATTCAAACATCCAAATGGTCGCAATATGTCTAGAGTAATGTATTTTCAAGTTGTCCCATAGAATACATTGGTTATCTAACCCAGTAAAAAATGGTAAAAGAAGAGGATGTCATTATGGATGCTGAAGTTTGTCCAATGTGCAACAAAGTCAATCGTTTATGCTATAGCTGTTGGAATCCGTTGAACCACATGTGAAAACAGTGGCATTTACGTTGTCTTGTGTTGCTCCATAGAGGGAAAGAGAGTAATGCATAAAAGTCACTTTTTGACATAAACCTACAAAACATATAACAAAGTAATTTCTATTTTCACGTCGCTTTAAGAATTTCAACAGTTACCGAAAATAATTTGATTAACAAAAATCTTACTTTCTCTCTGTTTGTGTTCCGTATATGTCAGCAGTACCTGCAAAAAATGGTAAAAAGTCAAATCTTAAAGCGACGAGTTTTATTTATTGCAGATTACCGCTGAATGATCTCATTGAATAGGTATGCTTAGTTGATTTTGGTTTTTGAAGCCGGTTTCGCTTAGATATCGTACGGCGTTATTCTTGTCAGTGTTATGTCTTACAAGAATGGTTAATGCCAGACGAGGAATGCATGTTTCGTAATTGTACCAAGGAGGGGGAGGGGGGAGACTCAATTTCATTTGCTTGTTTTCAAGACTGTACAAGTGCAAGTGTTTTAACATGATACCAACGTTAGATGTGAGTATGAAATATTGGAAATAATCAAGTCTGAAATTATGTAAAAATTATGTTTTCACCATTATTAGTAATTATATACTAGTAACTAAACTAAGCATCAGTACATACCAATGATTGTCGTGTTTATACTATCATAACTATCTGTTACTACAGGATTACTATTTGTACATGTTGTGAATTCTGTGTAGTCATTAGTCCTTAAAACAAAACAAATATTGAGGCGATGTACTTTAACGTTTCCATTAAATGAGTATTCTTCTAGTTCCTAGTTTGTAACAACTGATCAAACAAAGACTGAAAAATGCTATTCGTATATCCCTATTCTAATTATAATTTAAATCTTGATTTCAATAATATTGATACATGAAAAAATAATTTGAGAGTATGGTGATATTTGTGGTTGACTAACCCAAACTTGTGCAATAATATCTTCGTTTGTCTCGTAAAATAGTCAAATTGATATATATCTTTTTGGAGGACTTATCCAATTGCTTATATCTGCTTCACCCAGCCTCTTTCTATGATTTTGCTATTGCATTTTGAAACTGTTAGCATTGTGTGATATTTTGGGTTTTTTTGTGCATTGCATGATAGATTACTGGTATAAAATTTAAATTGAGTCCATCGCTAAATCCAGCCATCGATTCTCTGTAATCGCAATATTGTGCTTTACACATTTTGTGGTACAGATAGACCGGTTCGTGATGACATTGTTGATTATATTTTCAATTATCGCTGATTTTTTTTTTCAAATGTGCATTGACACAATATTCGTCCTGTCAACAGAATGTCCCGCTTGAATGTTTCATATTATCTGTATGTCTGATGATATCAAATAATACATCCAAAAAGATAACAAGGTAAAAACAGGACGAAATCATATATACCTCATATGTTCCCTTTTCTGTATTCGAGATCCTGTAAATGTTAAATATATATAATCAGGTATAGTGTCAACAGGAAATAATAAATAGTTCAAGCTAAAAAGGCACGACATCTTTGTGAAAGGTTATACTATCACGTAGCTAACGCATGTTATTATATTTCATTTTTTAATTCTTTTCTTTGATAATGTATCTTTAATTATAGAATTCATAATTTTTTATTACACATATTGTTTTTAAAATGTTAGCACTTACGACAAAAGAGAACGAAGACAATTGCAAGTGCAATAGCCAGTAAACTAATGATGAGTGATGAGATCCCAGCCATAAATAGTGCATTACTCTGTTGACTGGCTGAGGCATGATTGTTCTGGACTTGTGCTATATAAAAGATAAAATAGTTCCTTTTATTAATTGATTTCGTCATGACTTGGTTTACTGTTATGGAAAATATATATCACATAGACCACGGTAAAGAATTACCGGACCTTTCCCCATTCATGCTTTATCACTGGGTTGTAATTAGAGTAACACGACTTGTGCCACTATTGGAGCAGGAACTGCTCTACTTTCCGGAGTACTACCGGTTTACGGTGGGATTCGCGTTGCTCGATCTTCGTCTTCTGTGTTTTGTAGGTCGTTGTTTTCGTTTTCTTTTGGCCATTGTGTCGTTCGTCGAAATACAGATTATGATTACCCCATTAATTTCTTCAATCTTTTTTTAATAGATATACAAGTCAGGTATATATTAGTATTGTACAGCATTAGCGTTCAACACCACTGTGTAAACCAATCATATGGACGCCTGTATAAGACATATATTTTCAGAAATAAACACTAATAATATATCGGGAACATTAAATATGCATTTGTTCCTGTATGAGTATTCATAGCAACATGCAGTCAAAATGTAGAGAATAGAACATTTGCTTTATTCATAAGTAATACTACTGTTGTATTTTGTATTTCCTGTATAGGTTTTCTTTTTCACAGTTAATATAAACACGTATACACATGAGTGAAATCGATGCTTTTACTATTTGTCCCCGACTATATCATACACCAAATAGTCAGTGTTTCGGAACTCGAATTGTCATACGTGTAATATATATTAATGGTGCAATTCACAATTTCTAAGTAATGTAAGTATTACTATTATTAAGATTCATTCCTGATGACGTTTAACCGTAATTACCTTCTTTGCGTCTCCTGGCTTTCAAATATGTCTTTGTTTTGTTTTAATTTTATTACCACGGAAGCTAAATAAGTGAATTTTGTTCTAATATAATATATACAAATGAAAGGAATAAGTGTAGAAATTCCAGACTACCGTAAGATTGATCGTTGACTGGTTTTTCAGACGTTATATATATATATATATATATATATATATATAACATAATCTCTTAAATTCAAATCCGTAGCTTTCGACCGGTCAAGCCGGCCTTCTTCAGCGGAACTTTATTATGCGTTAGCAACAACATTTACAATCACAATGAATAAAGTCACAATTTACAATTACATTTTCGGGAACGAGAACGTCGCGTTTTTGTATTTATTCCGTGCTGCTTGTAAGTCCGTAATTTGTTTATCCATAAATGTTCTATCGTCTGTCTATATATATCATCGCCACAAATTTTTTCAAGAGCAACTATTTCATAATCGTTGAATGAATGGTTCGCAGAATTAAAATGTAATGTAACAGGATCTGGTTTTTGTCTTCGATTAAGGAAAGGTTAAGTAAATGTCTTTGATAAAGAGTATCACTAGTCTCCCCTACATAAATAAAGCAGTCGCAACTCTTGCAAAATAATGCATATACCACATTCGCTGTCGTACAGTTAATACAATTTTTCACGCCAAATGTTTCCCTTCATAGTTTCCTAAGAATTGCGTGTTGCGTACATACGGGCATATTGCGCAGTTTCGTCCACAAGGTTCACATTTATTTGGTTGTTTAAAGTACATGCTATTATGCTTTTTGTGCACTAAAATGTCTTTCAGGTTTTTGTCGCGTCGAAATGCTAAAATAGGGGGTTTGTCAAAGATTTTTTTCATTTTATCGGATTTGTATAGCATCGTCATATGTTTCTTAATAATTTTCCGGACGTGCGGTAAGCCTTTTGTGTAAGTCAAGACCAACGGCACCCTGCCTATCTTGGATTTGTTTGTCCTATATGTTAAAAGGTTACTTCTATTTAACTTGTCTACTTTTTGTAATTCATGCTCAACGGTACTGCCTGAATATCCGCGGTTACTTAGATTTTTCTTGATTTCATTCCTTTGTAATTTGTATGCTGATTCCTCAAAGCAAATTCGTTTCACTCTAACTCCAAAACCATATGATATTGATGTTTTCATGTAGTTAGGATGTGAAGATTGATATTGAGGAGAAAAAAAAAAAAAAAGAAGACAAGATACATCACTTGAGAAAGCGGATATTTATTCTGATACTTTAGATAATGGTTTAAAATCTAAAAAGTCTTCTTCAAATAATAATATGGGTGACGATGTAGCAGTTATAAATTTATCATCAAGAATACTTTCGGATCCCGAAAAGAAACTATTAACGAAAGGCTTAAAATTTGTTCCGACCAGACGAAAATTGATATTGGAAAATTACTAGCGGATCTAAAAACATGGGAACGACGGATGCGATTAAAAGAATATTTTTACACAGATGAAAACAACAACTTTGATACCGGGGAAATTCTGTTTAAAAAACGTAGTACATTGACTCCCGATAAAGGGGGCGATAAGTGGTTAGACAGCTACATTCAGGAAGTAAAAGACGACGTTATAAAGGGATTACATGGCGATTTCAAAATGAACATCACTTCTTCGGAGGAAACGGCCATGAAAGATATTTTAAACAATATTTCAATTATCATCCGACCTGCCGTGCCGATAAAGGATCAGGCATCGTGGTTTTAGATTCGACAGCGTATTCAGACGTTTGCTACAGGAAATGAATGATAATTCAACATATAAAGAGGTTCCCACTTATCTAACACGGAATATCGAAAATAAAGTGAAGAAATTAGCGAATGATATGTTTAAACGAGGATCAATTACAAGAGAGATGAAACAGTATTTGGTTAATTCAGACGTTAAATTCGGAAAGTTACAAGCAAACCCTAAAATTCACAAAAACGATGTTCCGCTGAAAACAATAGTAAATGGCGCAAAACATCCTACTGCTAATATGGCTGAAATTGTAGAATACGAATTTGCGGAACATGTTAGAACATTGCCATCTTATATTCAGGACACAACCGATTTCTTAAATAAACTGTCAAGTATTACACAACCCTTGCCACCTAATTGTATCATGTTTTGTATGGACGTAAAAGATTTATACCCCAGAGTACCGCGTAAAGAAGCAAGGGAATCTGTAAAAGAAGCTCTGGACAATAGACCGGTCAAAAACATACCAACAGACGAAGTACTGCGCATGATGGATATGGTGCTCGAAAACAACAACTATTCATATGACGGAAAACATTATTTACAAACTGAAGGAACTGCTATTGGCTCGCATTTAGGTATGAACTATGCGTGCACTTTTTTAGGAACATGGGAAAAATCTTTATTTGAAAAATCGGAAAAAACGCCTTTAGCATACTTCCGATTTGTAGACGACATATGGGGCTTATGGATAGATGGAATAGATGAACTGCAAAAATTTCACAAAACTGCGAATTCAATACATCAACGCATAGAAGTAGATTTACGACACTCAAACAATAAATTAGAGTTTTTGGACGTTTTGACTATTATAGATAAAGACATTTTAAAAACAGATTGATATGCGACCGATAGACATTTATATTTGCATTCTCAATCTTCACATCCGAACTACATGAAAACATCAATACCATATGGTTTAGGAGTTAGAGTGAAACGAATTTGCTCCGAGGAATCAGCATACAAATTACAAAGGAATGAAATCAAGAAAAATCTAAGTAA
>MJUT01051430.1:180254-205262 GCA_002080005.1 Gigantidas platifrons
CGTTTTTACCTGTCACTAGTAAGGTCAATTGCGAGGTCAAATTATTTGCTTGCAAGAAAACAAGTATTCGATTGTAATTTTCGTTCTCAAAAGGCGGAAAGTGGTTCGATAAGTTGCTTAATGTGAAATATTTACCCTCCTTTCATCATTTTAGCGCTATTTACCAATTTCCAAAGCATATACGTTTTTGGGGTTACAATCGTAGCTAATGCCCATTGAAATAAAGTTATATTCCAAGACTGACTTTATTGTTATGAACATGTATATATACCGACCTAATTAAATGTATATATGTTGGACCATTTTTTAAAGAAATGAAATAGGATGTCTGGAAAAAAAGTGCAAAGAGACAGAAAACTGTCCAATAAACTTATTGAATATTGAATAGGTTTTGCAAAATCATTTAAAATTCGCACTCTTGCTTCAAACTGAACAGACGCAAAGCTTGTCAGTGACATCAGTTTGGTAGTTGTGCAATTTAAAAAAAAATGCATTATTCCAACTTTTAAACTAAATTATTTCATAATTGAAAGTAAATTATTATATATTTCTGAGTATACTAATAAACAGAGTAAATATACATGTATAACTATTATATATAAATTTATTTAGGTCGGTATATATACATGTTCATAACAATAAAGTCAGTTTTGGAATGTTCAACTGGTGGACTTGTGTCATATCTGATCTTCCATATGCAGGAGACAGATATGACACAAGTCCACCAGTTGAACATCCAACCAACACTCTTACTGTGTTTCTGTTTTATATGTACTAAAATAAGTAGATCATTGTGCAACCTGATATTTTCGTTTTTGGAATGGAATATTTGTGTCATCTACATTAAGTCGGGTTTGTAAAATTTTATTTCAAGCAGATGGACTATTAAATACTAAATCACTATGTGGCCACAAAACTAACTCCTTCCATTGTCTAGACACAACATTTATCCAGGATATTGATTTTCAAAATTTAGCTGGTACACACTCTGCTGTATACATAGTTCAAGTTATATGCTCCACCATCTAGGGAAGCCAATTCAAATTTGACGTTGGTGTACTTTGCCTACCCAGTATGAATTAATACTGATCATTGTCAGGTCTAAAGTTTTCAATGACACGTGATGGCCAAGCCGGAGTTTGACATCCAACTTCCTAATATTGTGGAACAACACAACACATGTTTCATTTTTTTTTTGTATTTAAGTAAGACCAATTTTCACTCTAAGCACATCCTTATCCCCCTACATCAGATATACACGAAGTTCGCATTCCTCTTCCTCTTTTGCTAAGAACTCAATTGTTTTTCATTTCTAATTTGTTCCCAAGTCTGTCACCTCCTTCAGATGCACTAGATAGGCATTTCCTTAAACAACAGGCCACATTTGAAACACCCCCTTACCCCCTTTTAGTTGTTTCCTATACACATTGGTACCAGCAATAAATACAATACAAAAAAGGTTAAAATGGAATAAAGTATTTCTATTCATTAATATCGTAATCCTAATATGCGATGGTATGCATCAATCTTACAAATAAACATGCTAAATAAACACTGTAAATATTGCTATCTCAGCAGTGCATGTAATATTAAATAATACATATAAACACTGTAAAGTGCATAGATATTAATTATGAACCAATATTAAAGAAATGATATTTTGCAATAAATAAAATGTTTATTATGTGAAATTGTCTTTACATTTTCATTTAAAATATTTCTTTTTACTATATTTATTTATATATATAAAATTAATATAAATATATAATATGAAATATATAATCCTAAATTAAAAATGCTATTAAATTATTACATTGTACAGTTTAATTTTAACTTAAGGTTACCAAAGCTTATCATTGGTGTATAAAGATTTTCTAGGAAGTTCATAGCAAACAATACTGCTTTTGTTTGGTGTCCAGGTGTCCATTCTTTGTGTTTTTACTCGCTTAATTCTTTTTAATTGCATTTAATCATACTTTTTAGTTGATCATCATTAGGAAACCAGTTTCCACCTCTATGAGCAAATCATATGCACAACAATATCTAGAAAGAGTTTTAATTATTTACAAAAATAGTGATAATTACTTGTAAACAAATATTATCCCAAGGTTAATCTATGTAACTTAGAGATAAAGAGATGCTGCTGTTGAACCTGATCTACAGCAGCGCCATCTGTGTTATCAGTTAGGGGAAATAATTGACCATTTGTCCCCATTAACCTATAAGCATGAATATAATATCACTTATTTTTTATTATAAGGGTCATTTATTGACTTTAGCTGTACGAGTCTTTCAATAGTTAGCGAGTAGAGCATAAAATATGTACCAATATTTTAACCGACCGGAACTCGAACCAATGGTCTACCTCACACGGGGCAGTCGCGCTAACAAGCCGCAAATAGAAGGGCAGACAATATAATGGTTAAAAGCCAAAGAACAAAAATGCAAATAATGGTTGTCAAAACCCTACATAAAAGACCAAAGATCAAACAAAACAAACACCACTACAGAAACTTTTGAAGACACCAAAGTGGTAAGCAAAAGATGTAAATAGACAAAGGGCAAGCAAAACATTACCCAAACGAAAAGGACAATGATCTGTAAACCCTACTCAGAAGATCAGAGATTGGACAACCCAAACCCAACTAAAGACTATTCATGACTTATCACCTGGTTTGTAAGTAGATTAACACGACAGGTGCCACTAGTGGAGTAGGAACTACTTACTATTCCGGCTCACATGAGTTCACCCCCTGTTTTGACTGGAGTTCATGTTACCCGATCCTTTGCTTTATGTATATGCTTTGTAGATCGTTGTTTGGCCTTTTTACTTTTGGCCATTCTGCCGTCTGTCCTTCATTGGTTTGCGTATTCTGATTACCCCTTTGGTATCTTCAAACGTTTTTCATGATGGCAACGTTAATGTTTTATAAGTGACGACTTTAATCTAACCACTGAAAACTCTTGGTTACGTAGCTTTTCGTACGTAGCAATCCTCTATCAAGGACATTCTAAAAGAACCGCATCAACTGAGAGGGATATACTCCATATGTGGTGCTGGTTGTATGATGCCACATCTAAATAGAAAATGTTCACATTTGCAATATCATCTCCTTTATCGGAAAGTTACATTCCAAACTGGCATTCACTGTCTACTTCTAGGTGTATGTCAAGGTATGAAGTAGAACTTATCGGTCGAATCAGTGTGGTTTTTCGTTACAAACTAAGATGTTTCCCTTCGTAGAATAAAGTATTTGTATCTACGTTGGCCATTCTTTTTTATGAAACACATTTGGACCAACTCCCTTAATCTGTCTTTCAGCTTAGAGTAGGGAATAATTGTATATAGGGTAGAGAAGTCAAATGTTTTAATGTTATTGTAGAAGGAGAGGGATCTAGATTGTATGTACTCTAACGGAAATGTATGCTAAAAACGGTATTTTCTCTTCATGCAACAATAGTTTTCTATCTATGTTGGTCATTGTTTTTTATGAAATAATGTTGAACCGATTCTTTAATACATCTTTTAATTTCTAGAGGGGATAGTATCTTAAAGACTAGATAAGTCGACTCATTTAATGATATTGCATGAGGAGACCTGGGTGAGCTCGGATATTCCGGAATGGTAGTCAGTTTATTTACCACTAGAGGAAAGGAGGGCAGGAAATATCCGTGGATATATGTGATAAAGATATTCTGTAACGGTTAACCATGTCATTATGGTGACCATAATACGTTGATGACATTCACATAGCCACTACGAATCATTTGTTTCAATAGCTTCTTTGTTACCAGCACCTCTTTATCAAGGAAATCCTGGTGGAATCAATAAGTTCCGGAATAACGTATCAGCTGAGAGATAATATTCCAAACAAAGATGCTGCTGGAATGTTGCTAGATCTTCATATAAAATCAAAATTCCAATGGGAAAGTATAAATCGTCTGTTTTGTCGTAAAGTTTGGTTGTCAGTCAGTTCCTTTGTTCTGCTTGTCAGCACATTTAATAACCACCATGGTCAACAAGACAACCAATAACCAACATACCAACAAGGTGAATAGAACATCTTTTTACCATTGAGTGCAATAGAACATCCAATAACCAACATGCCAATTCGGTCAATAGCACATCGCATACCCATCATGGCCAAAATGTCGTGATCGTATAGTAATTTGATTTACAATTATCTTTTCAATCACTGATTCAGTGCGTATCACCATTACAGGTGTGAGATCGCACCCCGTTCAAGGCGAGGTGTACTATATGCAACATCATGTAATAAAGTTTATTAGGGACTTGCGGCAGGTCGGTGGTTTTCCCTGGGTACTCCAATTTCCACAACCAATAAAACTGACCATCACGTTATAACTGAAATATTGTTGAATGTGTCATTAAACACAATAAACCATAAACCAAACCATGGCCAATGCAACATCATATAACCATCATACTTCTAAAAGAACATTATATCAAGGCCGTTCTTCACAATAACAATAAAACTATTCCAATAGATTAGAAATATAACACACATGTGACTAAGACAATATAACAGACTACTTCAAAGATATGAAGTGTAGTATACAACCGACCAATGTATGGTAAAGTTTAAAACCGTGTGTGTGTATTGTTATTAAAGGGCTCGCAATTCTATTATTATTCAAATATAGTATTTGATACTGTTGTACCCGGTATGGATTGATGTATTACTACAATATGATTGGAAGTATTAGAACCATACAAAAATGAGTGGCATCCTATAAATGGTGGCAAGCAAATGAAACTGTTTAATTGTATCCTATTACATAGTACAACATTGAGAATCCATGCATACTCTTAATGCCTCCTAGTTGCAAATATGTCGATATAGATTTCTGCGACATAATAGAAATATAACACACATATGAATAAGATAGATAACAGACCACGGTAAAGATTAGGAGTATAGTATACAACCGACCAATGTATGCTAAAGTTTAAGATGTTGTTAAGAGGCTCGCAATTATATTATTACTCAAATACTGTATTCGATACATTTGTATTTGCCACAGGTATTAGAACCAGACATATATGAACGACATGCTACAAATGCTGGCAAGCAATGGAAACTGTTTAACTGTACCCATTACATAGTTCAACATTGACAAGCCGCTCGTACTCTTAGTTCGCCCTACTTGCATATATGCCGATATAGATTTGCCCTCATCATAATTTCCCAGAGAGTTGAGGGTTCAACTTCCATTATCTCCCATTCATATGTTCACATGCTATTTTTGTTGTTTTCTGTTATTAACGAGTGAACTAAACAATGTTATATAAAAGCAATCGAGCAAGCAAACATGGCATAATCAAATATTTCATCTCTATGTATGATTGTTGTTAAGATGTTGCTCGTCAGTCCGTGCGACTTTCAGAAACAGGTCAATGCATCCCCTTGATTTATGTCTATCGTAGTCACGTTGTTTTGTTCAGTAGATTTTTCTGTGTCATACAACAAGGCCCATATCTTAAACAAATAATACAGTATTGCCAAGTGCTTCATATATTATCCAATCGTATCGATCCAGGAAGTAAACATTACAACTATCCTTCTAGATTTTGATCAAATGGGTCCCAAGGACTGACTTTAGTAGAAAAAATAACACGTACACATACATTTGTGGTCATTTTCATTCTATTAAAATGTTTAATTCGATCCTATCTTTTGCATTTCCAGCAGAAAAGGACTGTTTATACAAGAAAGGTCAATTCTGAATTTTGAGCCATACTCGTTGCTTAATTGTCGATTTGAGATTGATATAAATAGTTGACCCACTTGATTTAGTCTATAATATATTAATAACAAGAATATCATGGGCGGATCCAGCGGGGGTAAAATCGTGATTTTTCACACGAAATACCCCAAACATTTTCGATTATTTTAAGCGGGACCGCCCTAATTTCAAATTCTGAATCCGCCCCTGAATATGTTATGCTTTGTCTTGAATGAGAACAGGTGCATACATGTCATACACGAAATAATATAAAAGAACAAAACCAGACGCTCACATGATGTTTTAGAAATTCAAGTTTCACAATTTGCTTAGGAAATATCTGTCTGGACCACGAATGCAAAGACTAAACAAATTATCATTTATATCTCAATTTGTCTCATTTAAGAAATAATAGACAATATAAGAATCATAGGGCTATGATCATGGGGTTTAACACCACTTTCAACAATATTTCACCTATGTCGCGGCGGTTAGTTTTATTCTTTGCGCCAAGAGTGCCAGGAGAAAACCACCGACCTGCCACAAGCCAGTTAATAATTAAATATTTTAGTATCAAGTGAGCAATTTTATACTTATGGGGAGAACCATTAGCTTATCATGAGGAGATACGGATGAATATGATCACCTTTGTTGAACACCCTGACAAAGGTAAACATTGAATTCTAATATATTTTCTTTGGTACTATAATATTTATATTGATGGCTTTAATCAATTAGGATTTTATCACAGTATTTAGACATTGTTATCTAATTCCCACCAGAATGATGGGTGGACGTGAATATTCTCAAGTTTACACAAGTATTTTATTATCATTTAAATATGGTATCATAGTATGACTGCAACGCTTTGCATTGTAAATTTGTGCTTTAAACTGTTTATTTATGATAACATATTCATCTCGAAATAGTGTCGTTTTGTACTTTAACAAAGTACATAACTTCCTGGTGGAAAGTTTTACATCAAATATGCAAATTATTTTAGCTTTCAAAAATGTATTTAAAGATTAAAAAATATATGGAATACAGAAGGTGCCATATGAGTATGACAATCAAGTATGTGTGTTAACTTCCCCTTAATAGACTATATTCTTCCATTACAAGTATTTGAATCCTTATAAAAATGCATTGTGCAAACATTTCAATGATCAGAGAGATAAAAATGTAAATTTTCATTTAACCTTCATAAACATTTAATTGAAAACAAATCTAGGTTTCTTTAGAAAATAAACTGGTTGAAATGGAGGTGCTATTCATATATCATCATGTAAATCAAGATGAATTTCTGACGAGCATGATCAGTACTATCAGTAAGATTGTTGAAGATTTAAAAAAAAACAAAATTAATGTAGACTGATGAAGTGAAATTAATTATCACCACCAACCCCAACAAATGACTCTGAAACGACTCTTCTGGTATAAAATTGACAATAAAAACCTAACTTAAGTTAATCCAGGTTTATCAGTATTGTCCAGTCTATTATGATGAGAAAGTATATTATAGTTAAATCTTGGAAGCTTAAACAGCAACAGCTGATATTCAAAATGGCATATAATTTGTATATTGATGGTCTATTACAGCTAAATTAGGAAATATCGCAACATAAAATGATACAAGATCACACAACTCTCAGACAAACCAAGGAAAACTGGAATTTTAGTATTTCTAGAGAATATTGCAAAATAAAATGCCACTTACAGAAAACCTTCGCGATGAATGAACAGTGGTGCCAATCTTAATCAATGTAGTTGTTTGTATATTAAACATCATAGCAACTTGTAAAAAGCAAACAAACCATGCCACTTACGTCTGGTCATTTCATGATATTATATCATGGGTTAAACACCAGTTTCAACAATTCTTCATATATATTAGACTCTTAGTCACTGTTTTATTTGTGGATACAACGGGAGAAATATGATCTTCCACAAATAACTGAAAAACTTCATCACAAATTTGTAAACCTGGCTATATGTGAGGCTAATTGTCGCTACCTATAGTGGTCATATGAACTGACTACAAAAGTAGTAGTAGTTCTAACTACCATGTAATCACTTCCACCTCAACCCCTCTTGTCGTTTGTTTTGATTTTCAAATAATAGACAAAATATATCTAGAGGATTATCTTATGGAATGTGAGATTCTGGTAGGATACCTCTCTACTATAATTATCATAGGACAATATGGTAACATAATATAGATTATTAAGGCTAGCTATCCTCATATAATTAAAGCTTGTTGTATAAAATAGATGACAATGCCATTTTGATATTATCAACAAACAAACATGTACAACTTTTGGTAAAATGATCAATAATTGTCTTGTCCTAAGGCAACAGCTGTCACGTACCTGGTTTAATTTGAGAACGGACAAGACATAAATGTTTCATTGAATTTAGTTTGAATGAGATAAAATACATGAACAACATCAGCTATTGCTATTTTATTGATGTATTTCATTTGATGCAGTATAATATCAATAACTATTTCTATTATAGAAAACTACAACATTAAAAAAATATATAAAATTATATTAATAAAATTGACCCCCATCTTATATAACATCAAATTTAACCTCTGGTTTCATGTATATTTATAAGGAACCAGGAGATAACTTTTACCTTTGGCCTGGTAAATAGTGTGGTCTTTCAATAATCAATTGTCATTAGAGCAGTTGGAAGAAAGTAAAGATAAGAAAACGAATGGACCAGTTTAAAGATACCACAGGGAATCATGTCTGTACATTAAACCATCATCATCATCATCATCAAAATTGAGCTTACAATTACCACACGTACTGACGAAAGAAGGATAATATAGGTAAGACAAATCCAAAATCCCTTAAAAGCAATGTGTTCCACATGGAACATAAACTGATTACCAATGTAGTAAGCATTGAGTTGCGAAATATTTTATATTAATATTTGGAGGCAATCATATTCTTCTATTACAAATCACAACCACTGGCTCATTAAATTGTTATCACAATTGACAAATCTATTCATTCTAATTTCTTCAAATACAGTCAAACATACCTTAAATGGCACCTCTATATAGCAAATCAATGTTCTTCTTTTCGTTCGCCTTTGCACTTGCAGTTCAATTTCCGCTACGAATCTGTTGGTCTTCTGTAGAGCATCCACGGGTTCATAAAGTTTCTCCTGGAGTGTTGTTGGTTATGGCAATATCTCGTCGCTCAGTACCTGGTGGTTCTTGCATGTCTGTAAAATGTGGGCGGTATCTTGCTCTGCCTCTCTACAGGAGCACATCGGGCATGGCATAATTTCCATGACTCTCTTCAGATGTCGGTTGAGTTTGTTGTTTCATGTCATAGGTCTAATGATGCTAATTTGGTCAGATCTTGTCAGCTGGTGGTAACTGTCTTGTTGCTGAGGAGTCTTGGATAGATATTTGATGATGGTCTTCATCTCTGTGAACCAGACTGGGTTTTATTGCTGTTGTCCAGCACCATGCTTAGTTAACCAGTCAGCTTGTTCATTACCATGAACTCCACTATGAAAGGGAATCCACTGTATGACTGTTCTAAGGGTTTTGGTGGTGTATAACGCCTGTTCACGCTGAGGTAGGTTGTCATTCATCAAAGCTTCTAATACTGAGAGGGCATCAGTCAGGAATACGACTTGAGTGTTGTTGTCAACTTTGCGCTTGATGATATGTGCAACATGAATGATGGCTTCCCTTTCAGCTTTATAGTTGGAACAGCGTAGGCCTGTTGGTATTGCCTCTGATTGCTACTCTCCATTTGGATAATAAATGTATATACCAGTCCCTCCTTTCATTTTAGCATTGTGCCTTATCCATCTGTTTTCACTCTTACCCATGATTTCCTAGTTTATCTTCACAGGGGGAATCATTCAGTGTGAAAGCTATGGGTTTGACATTCTTTGGTAAAACTTCCTGGTGTTTTTTTTTGTAAGACTCTTGTCTCTAATGCAAAGCACGATCTTTTATATTTATCGGATGGTCTTGAGAGCACTGATATTTGATGGCCTGTATCATGGTTTTCCATTCCCTTTTCTTACGTAATTGTGGTATGTTTGTAATCTCTTCCATACTTTGTATTGGTGCTGACTTCATAGCACCTGAGATGATTCGTAGTGCCTGGTTCTGAAATTTGTCTGAGGTCTGATGGTGAGTCTTGGCTGCTGTCATCTACGAGCTATATCCATATTCAAGATGTGGGCGTACATTTCCTTGGTAAACAGATTTCAAGAATTTTTCATTAGCAACCCATTTTGTTCCTGTAAGTTTTCTCATGATGTTCATTTTCTCCTAACCTTAGTTACAGCTGATGTAATATGTCGTTCCCATGTCATTCTTTGTCAAAAGTTACGCCAATGTATGTCTGCTGTAATTGAATTTTAAGCGGTGGATCATCTAAGGATAGTATGCCAGGTTGGATTTTCGGAGATAGTGTGAAAAGAGTTCCGGTTGTTTTTTTTCTCTGTTAATGGTATCTCACCATTGCTCGGCCCATGTGACTACCTCATCTAAAGCAATTTGCATTCTGTAGTTTGCTGTGATTGCATACTCTTCTGTGCACCAGAGTACAAAATCGTCTGCATAATGGGATGCTGGTACACCTTTTGGAAGCTCTGGTATTATATCATCCATAGAGAGTATGAATGGATTAGGTTGTAGTACTCCTCCATGTAGAATCCCTTCTTTTAAAAGAACTTTCCGTCCACACTGTCCATCTACCAGCTCTCTGGCTCTTCTATTGTACAGATATGATTTGTCCATTTGTACTATTCTTCAACTGATGCTATATCGAAGAAGTTTTACCAGGAGTCCATCTTTCCATACTTTATCGAATGCATCGTTAATTACCTTTGATATATGTGTGTTCTGGTCTTCTGTACTTTTATATTGTCTAAAACCAGCTTTTTCATGTCCAATCATGTTCTCTGATTCTATATACATATGCATGCGCCTGTTTATTATACGTTCCATCAACTTACAACAACTGCTAGTTTTGATTATGGGACGATAACTCGGGATCGCCCGATAGTCCGACTCCCCATTAGTCCAACACCCCGATAGTCCGACACCCCATTAGTCCGACACTCCGATAGTACACCATTTATAGATAATTTTTAAATGAAAGGGTATATTTACAGAATTTCAAACATGAATGAATGCCTTTTGAATTTTTACTGGTACCAGTTTTTTATGTTCGTATTTGGTTGACAAAAATGCTTTTAATTCTATTTTTATCTCTTTGATATTTAGATATGAGGGTATCTTGGCACTTTCATCGGTCATTTCGATACTTTAATAGACGTTGGTCCTATGTTGAAGACTGCTCGATGCTCTCTGTGTGAAGTCATGTATTTTGCTGTTTTGTAGGGTTGTTGTCACAGACATTTATTCCACATCTCTGTATATTTATGACAGATTTAGATAATTTGATATACGCCCTTTTCGGCCTCCCAACGGTTTAAGAAAACCATGCCATTAACCAGAAATTCATGAGAAGAGATGCGAAAAAGAAATGCCTTTTCAGAGTCAAAATATCGTCTTCAACGCATTTATTGAACGCCCAGTGACTGCGAGTACAATTTAAGCACTCGAAAAACATTAGTTGCCTTAAAAGATCCTTATAACAGTATCTCACATATACCTAATTTAATTGTATGCTTTATTTATTGAAAGAGGATTGTCAACAGCCCGAATGGTTACGTGTACAGATTTATGGGTCCCTTAAAGTATGCATTATAATACTGTTTTTAAATTCTAAATTTACGCGGTAGACGATCGGTAAATGTGGCCTAGATCCGCCCCTTTGGTACCTTTTTTCTAAGCTTGCATTAAGGTCTTCACCAATAACAGTTTGAGGGATATCAGCATATTTTTTTTTATAGATTACTACACATATTCTGACATAATGACGTCACTATCTAACGTCCAATTGACCCCTTAGGAGAATTCTTATAAAGAATAATTCTTAAAACCCCAGAATAAGTGATATATAGTGCGCATTTCAGCTTGTCGCTAGCATGCCGTCTTTAGTACGAGACAATCGAGGTGGTACAGTCCTAATACATGAGGGATATCGCTATCAAAAGAATAGAGCAAGAAATGATGCAATATACTGGAGATGCTGGAGGGTTGACTGCCGAACCCCTATGCAAACCAACCTCTTTGATATTGATGATGAAATTTCCAACATTAGAGTTATAAAGGTAAGCATTCCTTCTTAATAAATTGAAACATACTATACATATGCTATATATATCTATACAGTCCGACAAAAGTTAAGCACCACCTGGCTTGTTTTAATAATATATTTTCTAATAATGAACTTATTTCAAATCGGTTTGCTGTTTTCGTTACCTGTACACGCATGCTTACTTACATGTGAAACAGGTTATTGATCGATTTTCATTTGTGTGTATATAACAGGGTGTGTAAAGTGCCACGAGTACTTTTCAACATTTGTGTTTGCGAACGAAGGCTGTTTTTTTGCATAGAGTTTTAAGTTTCATTTTCTATTGGTTTGGTATAGTGCTACGAAAATTATCCACCTTAGGATTAACCATTCCATCATTGTACGACTGATGCAGCGTTTTCGTCAAAATGGGAATGTTACTGACCGTCCACGTGCATGTAGACCTCGCAAAACGACGCCGAGAGAGGACCGGCTCATATCCAGACGGGCGCGGCAACGGCCGTGCAGTACAGCTAGTGCACTTCGTTGTGATTTAGCGTTTGGAGGCCACATTAGCACACGCACTGTAATCGAACGCCTCCATCATCAGGGTATGCGAGCGCTACTACCCATAAAACGTCCACAGTTGACATTACGTCATCGCCATGCTCGATTTGACTGGTCACATTATCATTTGGGATGGAGTATTCGCACATGGAGACGGGTCCACTGGTCTGATGAAAGTCGTTTTTTGTTACACCCTACCGACGGTCGTGCAAGGGTTTGACGCCAACGAAACACTTCATTTCAGGACAACCATATTTTGGGCAAAACTGTTTTGGGGGGTGGGGGTGTAACTGTCTGGGGTTGTTTTTCCCTTGACTATAAGTTGGACTTGTACGTTCTTGGTGGTAATCTGAGAGGCCAAAAATACCGTGACAATGTGCTCGCTCCACGCGTAGTCTCCCATTTCGACAATCATGCGTTGGCTGACATGGACGACAACGCTAGGCAACATGGAGCCCGAATTGTGCAATTTTTTACAGCAAGAGGCTGTTCAGACAATTACATGGCCTGCGATGTCGCCAGACATGAACCCTATATAGCATGTATGAGACTTTCTTGGCAGACAAATTAACCAACTCAATCCAAAATGTCAAAATATTGACGAATTAAGAACTGCTATCTGACAGGAGTGGCAACAGTTCCTCAAGAACGGCTTGGCGTAGGCGTTTTGTGCGAAGCATGATGAGGCGTAACTTCACAACAAACGCGGTGGATATACTCGTTATTCATTGTTATGCCTTACACTTACGCACAATAGATGCATTTAAAAGTTCTTAACATATGAAGACGATGTTGAGTCGCCAAGGAAGTCAGTTTATTTATGATGCCCGTACATTGGCCGTTCGTTCAAGAGTCTGTCACAGAAACTGTTGTGGAGACAAACTCTACCACCGCTCAAGGTTCTTTTTAAATTTGCCCTTACAAAAACTAAACAAGGAAAGTTTTTGTATTGACGTTTTTCAATTTTGACAATCAAATCTAAAATTATTTATTTCCGATTTAGTCAGCTTTTCCTTTTCTTTGAGGTAAAAACTAATGTGCTGGCAGGATACCTCACAGTTTTACAAAATTCACATTAAAATTTGTTTTTTAAAAGTTGCATTAAAATCGCAACTTATGTAATAGTACAGTATTTGAAGAGTCGATGGTGTCATTGTGCCGTTTCCCGTTTACAGACTCCACTACGCTGTACTGTACTGTTAATTCGTAGTTCTTATTTATATTTATCAGTGTATCTCTATTGTACATTTATGTATGCGCTACCATTGAAAGGAGGGTTTATATAGAGATGTATACAAGTTCGATAAGTTTCTATTCATCGGTAGCACCCACATGTTGACAATAAGGTGTAAATAATGAAGCACAAGTCCCTGTACACGTGAGAATTACCCATGCATTTTAAGTCATAAACCAGTGAATAAACCAGAAATGGATTTTAATGATTTTTAAACACTCTAAAGCATACATTGACAGTACGCGCTTCCCATTTTATCCTAAGCTTAATTTGTACCAAATTGACCTCAAATGCGATCTTTTCATTGGTTATAGTCGACATTCCATCTGCTGATGTGCATACAGAAAATATTTTGTAGGACCACAGTTTTATGAATGAAGTTTATTGAAAGCTGCACTGACCTCAAATGCTCAAATGAGATCTTTTCATTGGCTATAGTCGTGAGAAAATATATTGGAAGTCGTCTGTAGTAATTAGCCACGACATTATGAATGAAGTTTATAGTAATTAGCCACGCCTTCAAATGGCTGAACAAAATGCATTATTTATAGCATTAGCTATGTCTGGAGACGATTCCAAAAATATAGCACAATAATAACGGTCAGTGACCTTTTGACCAACAATACACTTATTTGTAGAATGTTTTCATTCATTGTAATGCATGATTTCTTGAAGTTAAAATGATACAATCATTTCGTTTTAGTTTATTTATAGCTCCACAAAAAAGCAATAAACACACAGATCAACTTATATCGGTCAACGCATTGCCTTTGATCAAATCTTGTCAATGGCTATGTTTGGACAGGATTCTAAAAATATATCACAATTAAACGGTCAGTGACCTTTTGATCGCTACAGTACACTTTGAGCACATTATATCGGTCATCGCATTGGGTGTAGCACACAAACAATGCAATTTAAGCTATCAAGTTCGTACAAAAATATTATCAGCCTTAAAATGTCAATGACTACCATTTTAAGGCTGGTAATATATAATGAGAGACATTCTCAAGTCCACAAACTGCCTTTGGCGACCATACCAGGTCCTTGGCATACAACCTCCCCCTTAAACAGTGTAATCATTTCAATGAAGCTTCGAAACATTTTCTTACCATACATTGAAGATGTGCACTCCCATTTTATATGCAGTTTTTTTAATACCTATATGCCATGCTTTAGAGAAGTGAAATGGCTTCAATCAAATATTCAGAAATTTAACGCATAACTTGCATTGAAGATAGCTTTAAATTGGGCCACTCAAAATTAATTACTTGCTCACACCTACAAATTCAGAACGAAAATGTCGACAAAAATGTTTCCTAACCATATTCTTCCCCCTCCACGTTTCATGATCTTTAAATAAATTAAATTAAAAAAGGGTCGCCCGCTTATTAATTTTCTTATTTAAAAACATAAAAACGGGGGGAAGAATGTCTTAAAAACAATAAAAGTGTCGGTGTCGCTCGCATGTTCATTATTTCAGCGACTCCAAAAAATCATTTTACAGAAAAAAAAATAAAAAAAATTCGCTCGGCCGCTCCATTTTTTTAACGAAAAAACATCAGAAGAACAAATTATCAATTTTACAAGAATCAATTTTCGGAAGAATTTTTGAAGAAGTGACAATCTGCTGTCATTTTCTGTTGTGGGATTCATACATGGTAAAACATTGCATACATATACAAAATACTAAAATAAGCTAACTTGTCATATACAAAAATGTATTTAGGTCATGAAAAATCACCTATTCCAGCAGTTCATCACTGCATACTTACAGATAGGAAGTTAAACCCCCCTCCAATCCCCGAGTGTTTTGTTTTCTTTGCGCACTGACAGGTCCCTGGGGTTTGTTGGATCATTGTCTCATGGAAATTTATCCCACATCTGAGCTTGTTTGCCAATACATTTATAGGGCAGAGCAACTTATGTGCTATGGAAATAATTCTTGTAAGATTTATGATTATTATTCTGGTTCAGGTTTGGGATCATATGCACCAGGCTGACCACGAGATAATCTCAGAAGCAACCATACGAATATGATGGTTGCTGCTGTTGCTGGAAACCCAACCATGACATGCAGACAGGTTTATGATGAAGTTGTAGTAAATGCTGCTGACGGAAACGTCGCAAATTATTTGTCAGTAAGGGCCATTCTTGAAAGACAGCGATCAAAAGAAATACCTCCCGAAAACAATTAACGATGTAAACATTCAGGGACAGTGAAGAAGGACAAGAAACGGGGAGAGATTTTGTAGTTTGGTTAATAACAATTGGGTAATAGCAATGTGCACCACTATAAATGTGTTGAGGTGCCTAGGCCAATGCACATGCATTTTTCTAGACGAAACATTTAAAACCTGTCCACACCCACACCGAAAATATTTCACTATTCATGGCCTTTACCAAGACAGGGCAGTTCCCTTTGTGCTTGTCTTGATGACAGGTAAGGAAATATGACAATGCCGCCGGATATTTTCCCACATTAAGAGCAAATACAATATAATAACAAACAACCAGGTTTCGCCCGAAAGAATTATTTCGGACTTCGAAATTGCTATGATGAACGCTGCAGAAACTGAATTCCCACAATTTAGCAGCTGTGTATGCTTGTTCCATCTGTGTCAAAGTATTTGGCGTCGGGTACAGCGACTTTGCCTTAGAACAGCCTACGAGCGAAATAGAAATCTCGGGAAATGTGTGAGAAAATTGATAGCGTTGGTCTATTTGCCGTTACTCTCAGTAAGAGCAATTTTGCCCAACTCTGTAGAGATAGCTTGACCAGGCTTCCTTTTCAACGATATCCTGCCTTGTACGATCTGCTCACCTATCTCAGAGGCACTTATGGTCAGTTCAATGAGCGTATGTGGAATGTATACGAAAGGACTATGGACAATAGAACAAACAATCATATAGATAGTAAGTATTCCAATAATGAACAAAATACTAATTATATAATACATGGGATTATAATATGACCTTCGTTAAACGCCAAGCAATATATTCCCAATATATCCACCCCTAATGCTTGTGCATGTTTTACATACATTACAAGAGATTTTACGTCATATTATCAACGTCCGGATTTTGAAGTTCAACATGAAATATATCAATACATAAGACTTATCAAGGGCAATTTCGATGAAATTTTAAAAGAATTTATTATTATAGTACATGTTTTTGCTTTGTCTATCCAACTTAAAGTTCCAATTTGGAAAATTGTTCTGATTAAAATTTGTTCTTGTTTAAAATGGCGGCATGATACTCATGAATCGAAAAACACAGAATATTATCATATTAGAATTGGAATGACTCAATCGGGGCATGATGATGTACTCATTTACACATGGATTAAGCCTTTATATTCTTATTTTCTACCTCGCTATCGCTCGGTAAAAACGACAGACTATAAAGTCCCAGCTTATGTGTAAATGAGTACAACATAATACCCCTCATAAATTATTTCTTAAAGAAATATATAGATTTGTTGTTTTGTTTTTACTTTTTACATGTAGCTGACGTATGTGAGCTATTGTCATTGTTTGACGTCTGTTGTCTGTCTGTCCGTCAGTCCGTTCACATTCTTCAAATATCTCCTACATCTTTGAAACCACAAAATCAAATCTTTTGAAATTTAGTGGGAATGATTTCTGGAATTGGGTTTAGTGAAATGAAAGACTTGACTTCCGTTAGTTAAAATTGAACATATGGTACGATGCAGTTTTTGGTTTATATCTCAAAAGCATCAAAATATAGAGGTACAAGTTTCAAAAGTGTTCTTTCATAATGTAAGATCTACAAAAACGTTGCAGCGTCTTTTTTGTCTGTCTACACTTTAATGGTGCGGATTGTCATTCAAACTTGGCACACAAATCGGGGATTATTTGAAGTTGTTCAACGTTGTATTTAGAACTTCAGGTTGTCAGTCATTTTGAAAATGGCGGCCTTCAAAATTTTTAAAAAGGGATGGAGCAAAAGTTTCAATTGCAACATTTTAGCGTGTAAGATCTAACCAAGTCCTCAGGGTACAATTAGTTGGATTACTTTGTAAAGTGTTTGATCATCACTGTTACAATGGACATCTTTTCAGGTATCTTGCAATTTGTATATAATATTTTTTTTTAATCAGCAAATAAGATTTGATATATATGTATGTAAACTGTATCGAAGGT
This sequence comes from Gigantidas platifrons, assembly GCA_002080005.1. NCBI lineage: Eukaryota > Metazoa > Mollusca > Bivalvia > Mytilida > Modiolidae > Gigantidas > Gigantidas platifrons. The sequence goes on from MJUT01051430.1 coordinate 198,164, forward strand.
TTATTTGAACAAATGAACAAAAAATTTGAAATAAATGCATAAACAGCATTTTCCTTTTTTTAAAGACTCTTTTACAGGAAGTTTGCGGGACATTTTTGCATAGAATTGTATAAGGAAATTCCAATTTTCTCAAAACCCTTGAAAAGATGAATAGTGACCCCAAGTTTTCTTGTCAGAATATGAAAAGTGTTTTGTTCACACTCTAATAAACAAATCTATCTGCTAGTTTTAATGACGGGAAGATATTGAATTTTCTCTCTATATATAATCGGTATAAAATTTGGCACTGTCTACGATTACCTGGATTAGGTAATAATAACGAAAAATTAGGATTACCTGAGAGACTAAGTTCCGGAATACAATTCCGGTTTAGGAACCTATTTCACGGAAAAATATCGGGTAATCGTAACTTTATTTGTTAGAGCTACCTTTTCTTACACAGAGGGTAAAGTAGTTGTCAATTTTCACTGGAAAAGACTTTTCTGTCTAAAGAATTGAAACAAATTATCAAATATATTTACAAAGATGGAATTACATAAGAAATTGAAGGACTGGACTCCGTCATTCACGTCCATTTTAAGATTCCCAAATGAACTACATGTCTTTATAACTTACACGGTGAGCAGTTTTCAGCGCCTTTGGCCATATATTTACACAAACAAATATAGACAAATTAAATTCAGAATGGAAGTTTATAATACAATTGGTACCTATAAGAATAAATCAGCAACAACAATAAATAAGATTTAATATTTTATTTACCTATTCCGGGTAATAATAAGACCATGTAATTCTAACAAATGGTAAGCAGTAATTCCTGTTCTATTATGATTTCTTTTTATACTGTTAGACTTCCGTTGATATAGTAAATTTCATGGTCATATTGATTTTTCTCATCTGGATCAAAAGTACATATGACCTATTACCATCACTAGGCGGACGTCACATGCAAAATATTAGTTTTGATTTTTTTGGTTGGTTGCGTTTAACGTCACTTCCTACACCATATTAGTAATTTCAGGACGGACATTTTTAGTGGTTGAGGGGACGGGAGTACCCGGAGAAAATCGTCGACCTGCGGTAAGCAGAAAATGATATGAACATATTTGTTCTGTGTTTTAAGCATGTCTTTATATTTCAATGTCAGTTACATGTATTACAATTGATTACCGTAAATCGGGATATTTTGGCTGTGGTTATATTTTGGTGTTTTTGGCGCCTGTCTTAAAAGTGCCAAAATTAAACTCACTAAAATAAAACCTTAACCAAAAATAAAGCTCCAAACTATAATTTCAAATACTCTTGTTTCAGCTTGACATTCTCCGTCATAAAAATCCTGGGCCATTTTACGGCTGTTTCATTTCATTTGTCAAAATCGATTTCTAGTGTTATTTTTAAATCCTCGGATGCTATTTAAAGAGATACAAACGTCATGAATGTTACCTGTGTACAGGTATTCCCCCAGCTGTAAAGCCACAACTATTGTTGTCATCGTTAAATAATTATTCGTATATTGTCTATTAACGACAGCAATTTTTACGCTATTTCTGAACAAGATTGGCATGTTTAGCTATCGTCATTAAGAAAAGAGAAACATAAGGCTCACATTGAAATATAATATATCATATAAGATCAGACATAAAGCAATATTTATTTTTCATATGAAAGTTTGAAATTATTCAAAATTCATGTCCTTACCAAATATATATATTTCGTGAACATTTGGTAATATCTAACGAATAACCCATGGTTCTGAATGAGAGACATGTGAATATTTGTAGACTGTGCTCATCAACAAAACATCGTATGAAGTGAAGTTTAAGTCCATGTGGGTTTTTCTTTACAGATGATCAAACGGTGTGTACACTGTCATTTGTCCTGAATCAAAACGAATTATTTGTTAGGTTAAGGTTTGTTATGGAGCCGCAACCAAAAGGAATTTACAGCGTCACGACACGATATATTAGACCGACACAGGTCAATATAGATATAAATATATGCACCGGCCAACAACTGAAGTCATATATTCTTAGTATGGACAACACCGGACACCAACTGGTACAACCAGACCTTGCTTAATAAATATAGACATTCTGTCCTTTTCAGGTATAGCTACAAACGGGCCTTCAGTTGGTCTGTATACGGCACAAATGCTCGTATAGTTTTACCAACAGTAACGATTAGAAGTTTAATACATGTAGAAGTTACACCTGAGGGTGGTGATTTATACTGATAATTTTTCGCCTTTTCTTTGATTTTTCCATTACCATAAAAAACGTGTCTACATTGATTACAAATAATTCCACTTTCAAGAACATAATTTCCCTGACTTTGAAAATATTCTATTTGTTTCTCAGTTATTTTCGTGGTTTGGCCTTTTTTATGTTTATGGCATACACAACACTTGATTTTCAATGTTGCTGTAGTAATCACACACGGACATATTAATGTTTTGGTCGACATTTTATGGAATAACGTACTGTTTATGTTTGTAAAGTTTTGCAGAATGTATTTGTAAACAAACTCACGGGAATAGGAAGTATGCTTTGATATATAACTATAGGACCGGGCATAATACTATAAATATAAACAAGATAAATATAAGTCATGCCAATTGGTGTATTTGCTTTGCTTTCATACAGTCAAGTGCTCACCAATTATTTTATTTTGACCAAAAATATAAAATGTGCAAGCAAAACAAATACAGCTGTTGAGAAGACTCGAACCCATAACAAAAACCACACATCACTTCGCATCGACCCATCATACTGATTGAGCTACCAAACTCATACTAATCGTGGCGAAATTATATATACATGTAGCTCATAGATAATGCCTTGTGAGTTTTTTTCTAAAAAGTTGATTTTTCTACATCTAGGACCTTGACAACCAAACTCAATTGTTGTGGAGGGTTAAAAGACATATAGACGATTATAAAAAAAACATACTTCATGTTGGTTGGGGAGGTGCTTCATAGGGGATGCCCTGTTCCAAGTGCCTGAAATCCTTGGAAAATGTACAAATTACGATTTTGTTGGTTTTTCATGGTAGTTTTTCTCCATTTTAATGACAATAATATATGACAATTGTACACAAAAATGTCGAACAGTATGTTTACTTCTTAAATTCATCATTTAATACCACGTAGTCAATATGTTTGAAATTGGCCCTACTAGTGAAACAAAATAAGGGGAAAGTGGCCCATCCTCTTTACAGTTAAAAATATTGTATACTACATGTATAATAAAAGTGCTCACTATGCGACAATTTACGTTTCCATTACCTGTTACTTATAAATATGGTGAGTAGATATCGGAATTTCAAAAACATGTCAATTTTACTATTCAAATTGAATATAATTGTAAAGGAAATAATCATTGTCATCTAGATTGCTAGTTGACCGTGACGAAATTATACACAGGATCAAACAGATCAATAATTTATCCGTTATCTGTTGTATACAATACAATGCCTCGGGCACCTTACATGTACATGTATTCTGTAATAGTTATACACTGAGGTATATGTGTTTCTGGATTAGAAACCATGAGGGCCGGAGGCCCGAGGGGTTTCTAATCCAGAAACACCGTATACCGAAGTGTATAACTAACTTACTCCCCAGGTTATTCTAAATACACGAACTATTCATTACAAAGTGTCATAGAAAACAAAAACAATAAATACAGAAGCATTTAATTCCATAAAACGATACATTTTTTGGTTCCCCCATTGGGTACCCCTTTAAAGATAGATTGAAGATCTGAGTTTTATTTAAGGATTAAACAGATTGATTGGTTAATAATGAAAGAAAATGCTGAATACTAGTTATTCAATATTATTTTACAACATGATCTTTAGGAATGATAGACGTGTTATATTGAACTGAGCTTTTTGTAGAAAATGGATATTAACCAGAAAACCGTATTGTCACAAATATTACTCAGAACAGCCAAATAAAGTAAGTAAGAATATATATTGAATATTACAAAGAGTTTTTCGACCCATAAACTTTTAAGTTTTTAAGTGCGCATTTAACATGTCAATATTGTTTTTTACCACGGAAAACAGACTTGGGTTCAGACAATTGAATTTTTCACAATTTTAATATAATTTTAACAATTTTTTTCGGGAAAAATGGGGACCCCCCCTCTCCGAAATCCTCCCTACCGGATCCACCAATGGATAAACATTTGAAAGAATGCCGACATTTAATGTGTTTTCTTTTTACAGTACTTTCCTCGCCAAGTTTTTTTTTTTTAAATTATTTATGATAATTTAGTTTTTCCTTTTCAACAATTGCTTGGATGTTTTAGACTATAATTCATTAACAAGATTTTTTACTATGCTTCATTAATAAAATCTTCATGTTTTCTTTTTCTGTTTTTCAAGATCCAGTTTTCGTGTTATCTTCAGCTGAATGGTAATTAATTACTTCATTGTTGTAAGCACAATAGGCCGTGCTCATATGGTGTGAAGACAAGGGTTTCCAGAAACCCCTGTCGTCACACCCTGTGAACACATGTTATTGTTCTAATAATAATGAAGTAATTCATAGTATGCAGTTTCAGAGATAGAAAGTGTATGGTTTAACAATAGACCTGGGGTGTAATATTAATGATTGCAATTAACACCTATGTATTTACACCCCAGGTCTATATGCTTTCTATCTCTGAAACTGCCTTTCTATTAATTACTTTATTGTTATCAGAACAATAGCCTGTGTTCACAGGGTGTGACGACAGTGGTTTCTGGAAACCCTTGTCTTCACACCTTATGAGTACGGCCTATTGTCCTATTGTGCCTACAACAATGAAGTAATTAATTACCACTCAGCTGAAGACAACACGAAAACTGGATATTTTAAAACTGAAAAAGAAAACAAAGATCTTGTTAATGAAGTATAGTCTGAAAAAAATCCAAGCAATCGTTAAAAAAAACTAAATAATAATAAATAATCGGGAAAAAAACTTGGTCGAGAAAGCAAATGTAAAAAGAAAATACATTATATGTTGGCATCCTTTCACAAGTTTATCATTAGTGGATCTAGTGGGGAGGGGGGCTCCCCCTTTTTTCGGAAAATTTATTAAAATTATGTGAAAATTGTCGAAAATGAGACTGTTATTACCTGTTTTTTATTCTGAAACCACCTTTTAATTTGTCTAGATCCAAGCCTTTAATAAACAAAACAAAACAAAGCAAAAAACATTGACCTGTTAAATGCGCACTTAAAACTGAACAGTTTATTGGTAAAAAAATACTTTGTCATATTCAACATATAATCTTACTTACTTTATTTAGTAGTTCTGCGTAATATTTGTGACAATATGGTTAATATTCATTTTCTACAAAAAGTTCAGTTTAATATAACACGTCTATCATTCCTGAAGATCAAATGAATGCAGGTACATATCGAATAACATCTCTCATTATTAACCAATCAATATGTTAATCCTTAATACAAGTCAGTCGTTCAAGCTATCTTTATAGAAGAGGTACCCTATGGGGAAACCACAAAAATGTATCGATTTATGAAATTTAATGTTTCTGTGTTTATTGTTTTTGTTTTTTATGACATTTGTAATGACTATTTCGTGTATTTAGAATATCATGGGGAGTAAGTTAGTTATGCACTTCGGTATAAGGTGTTTCTGGATTAGAAACCCCTCCGGCCTCCAGTCGTCGGGGTTTCTAATCCAGAAACACCTATACCTCAGTGTATAACTATTACGTAAAGTTGTTTGACACCGCTGGTTATTAAACAGATTAATTAATTTTCCAAAATCCAAGACCTTGTGAAGCTTCCGTACAATATTCATATTGCATTTACATTCCTTATACAACATTACACAATACTTGTGTTACTGTATTTCAGTATACGGTACATGTATCACGACTTGAACAACAAATAACTGATATCATCTTAATTCTATGTATTTCATTGTATGAAGTTTTCATTTGATATTAATATTATATTATATAAGATCGTATTTAACGGATTCCGTGAGGCTGGGATTGCTGATCATGTTGGCTTTACATTTGACAGTGTGACTGATAATCAGTAGCATTTAGACTTTGGTTGCATTTGTTAATAGTAAAACATTACATTTTTGTTCAACTTGGTGATGCCATTTATTTTAATAATAACATTTCTTTAGCATGTAGCATATTCTCTTTTAGTTCAGAGCTCGTGAAGACGGAACTAAACGGTTCCGTACCGGTATCTGATTTGTAGTGCATCTCATTCAGTTGAATGCTTTACTGTTTTAACATACCGAATATTCGTTTCAGTTTCCATCAATGGGTTTTATCTTGGTGCTTTCCTTTGGTGCCAAAATTAAACCGTACTGATACGAGGTGCCAAATTTTACACACCAAAATTTAACAAACCCCACGTTTAGCTAAAAGCGCCAAATTATCCCTACACCAAAATTTCCCGATTTACGGTATATCATTGTTATACAGATGATGCCATTGCGGAGATTGGAGTAGTACTAAGAAGGGTTTGAGATCCCTTTACTTGCTTTAGCTCTGTCAAATTTACACCTGTCCAAAATAATGACTTGGAATTCCGACGTTATATGTCGTAACCCTTTCTATGTTCAATGAGGTGTGGTGAGAAGTGATTGTTCCTTTTGTTGACATTGTTGGAAGCATTCACAATTACTGTTTAAACGCTAGTTTACAACTGCAACTAACGGTGGAATTAGTGTCGATCAACTGTAATGTTGTGATCTCGAGGTGTACTCGATATACCATCATATGCTAAACTTTGTCAGTAACTTGCGACAGAACAGTGGTTTTATCTGAGTATTCCGGTTTCCTCCACGATATGACTGAAATGTTGTTGTAAATACCATACTATAAGCCCGTTATAGTCATCATGGCAGTAATGTAGTATATACAAGTTTGAAGATACCAACGGTGAAACCAGAAGACTTAAAGCAAAGGACAGACAACACAATGGCAAAAGAAAAAGAACAAAAAGGAAAAACATGTGGCACCCGTCCTGTTACTCTTGTTACAAACATGGTCATAAGTTATATAGTTTTGCTTTCTCTATTTTTAGCTTTTCTTCTTATAACATTTTGTGCGTCTCATT